>LPNX010991711.1:220920-240194 GCA_001517045.1 Pseudotsuga menziesii
TTTCTTCTCCAAAGTTAGATGCCCATTAAGATCCCTTACTCTATCTCCAATGGGGAAGAACAAAGCTTTACTTCCATTGGGATCATAAGGGAAGGGGTTGGCCAAATGAATTATGGATTCCCATTTAAGAATCAATCCAATACAAATAATACATAAACCAAATTATGATTTGTGATGCTTTGCCTCAAAGCTGAAGTTGAACAAGCATTGAACAATAAAACTTAATTTCTTCACCTAGGCAACCGGTCGAAGTTAATCAAGCATAGAATGATAAAGCTTAATTGTTTTATATATACAACAAGTGTATAAGGAAAAATCCATGAGTAGGGCCTTGAAAACTTAAGAAGAGGTGTGCACCTACTTGTTCTTAAGCATAGAAGAAATGGCTATATTTATCTTGATCTAAATGAGTTCATGCACGGCTCAAACCTTGTGAGAAAATCATTGGACTAATTGAACCCATATCATAAATGTTTAATTAATGAAACCCACCATGCAAGTATTGGAAACACTTGAATACCATTATGGATGATACATGGACATTATTAATGGCACATGCAAAGCTGTTAAGAGGTCACCATGTTGTACACATTAGAATGTTATGTGTTTGTGGTCATTACAATTGTTCATCAATATCTTATGTGGATGAGCTTTCTATTCAAAACATTGGTGTGACAATACAAAATATGCCACATTAGTATACTAGTAGCTATTCATTTATGCATAGAAGAAGTCCAACATTATGTTTTATATGGAATTGTATACCCATAAACAATGAATGCACAATCACATATCCCTTTACATATAGCTATTAGTATACTAGTAGCTATTCATTTATGCATAGAAGAATTCCAACCTTATGTTTTATATGGAATTGTATACCCATAAACAATGAATGCACAATCACATATCCCTTTCCAAGCTAATTTGGCTACACTTGCACACCTCACAAATACTTATAATGTTATTATATATTAAAAAAGTTATGCACTCTTAGATGCATTGTTGTACTATGCTATTACAAGAAAATTTAAAACCAATTGGCTAAACACAAAAGGAAAAGAAAGAAAACTCGAGACATGTTGTCCTTTGAGTATTACAAAAACAATTTAAACATTTTTTTCACCCAGAAAAAAAAAGACCATTACTTGGTATTCATTAGAAATGAAGCAAAGATAACAAGGCATAATATGACCATCTCATTCATCAATACAAGTTCTCCACGGTCCCCCATGCTCTGATGCATAAAAATGCCTTATCTCTTCTTAACATTAACTAATATAATAAGATCCAAAGATCAAAAAAAAACTTGATGCCCTAAAAAGAGTCAATACTACTTAAATGAACATGAACTAAAAATAAGATACAGTCTTCCAAATATTGCAGACTTGTTCCTAAAACAAAAACCTGTAACAGGAACAAGTAAATTGTATCTTCCAAATTAATGTGCTTGATATGAACCAGTAGCGACCAAAATATTATCCTTAAACTCCTCATAAAAGAGAATACCTTCTTCAATACCCAAATCTTTTTCAAACAGGCCATCCACCATATCATTGTAATATATATAAATATGATGGAAAGATGCAAAAAGTAACCTACTTTGAATCCTTGGATTTTGGCCTGCTAGTGTTCTAAGTGAATCACTTGTAAACGTTCCTTAAAATATACCCAAGCCACGATGACTTCTGAGTCTCCATAAACCTACAAGAAGAAAATAATTTTTGACAAAGTAAATTTCAGCACCCCCCACAAGGCTATCAACTCTGATTTGGTATTAGAATTGGCACCACGGTTCATCCAACAATGAAAATATTGACCTTTACTAATTCATAATTCCATACCCACACCTCCATTACCCAGCTGTGACATCCCATCAAATAGACCGACCAAAAAGGCTTTAAATATGGGGGGGATATAACTGGATATAACAAGAACCAATCTAATGAGATCCTCTTAATGGCCTTCTAACAGTACCTCAATAATATTTGTACTAAAGGACTTACTGTGCCTAGAACCTTTGTAAAAAATGATACCCTTCTGCCTCCTCCAAATTCCCTAGATAACAAAGAGATAAATATTTTCAAAGGAAACTTCCTTATTAATCCAAATATGCAAACACTCTTCAAATGAAGCACCACCCTAGCTTCCTGAAATCCTTAACAATGAAAAGACATATTTCCACACCAGCTATGAGAATGAACAGAAGATAAACAAATGATTGATGGCATCCTCTGCCTTAGAGTACAAAGAAAAAATACTTGGACCAGCAAACCCTCTCTTGATCAAATTATCCCAAGCTAAAATTTTATGCTCTAACACTAGCCAACAAAAATTTTTAACTTTCAATGGAGCCGCCTAATTCCACAATATAGTATTCCACCAATTACTCACTAGAACGGTTGATGATAACACAATCTCTGCATATGCAAGGATAACAGTAATAACACCTAAAGAAGTATTACAATTCCAAATAATAGCATCAGGGATATCATTCAAAGACACACCACAATGATTCAACCTTCTAATATACTCATCCTATTCCATTGCAAAAGCACCCCTCAAACCAACATCCCAAGACAATAACCAAATGTTATTGGCAGTGGCCCCATGAATCCAAACAAAAATATGAGATAAACTTTGAAGACCACAAAGATTCACAAAATCAAGAAGAGGATGACAAAACTATACCCTGAATCACCTCAATACAGACTTGAGAACCATTACCTAACCTCCAGGAAATCCAAGTGTTTAATGAAGAAAGAGACCCCACAAAACCCCTCCACATATTCTAAGCAATCAGGAGCTTCCTCTGATCCTTCAGTGAAGTCACTCCACCACTCATAGTTTTTTAATACTTGGCTTTAATTAGGCCACACCAAAGACTAGTACGAAAAAAACCACACCATAAACTTTTCATGGATAAAGATTTCACAAACCAAAACAAATTCTTTATTCCCCACTTGCCCATACTCTTGGGAAAAGCTAGCCTGGTCCACTTAACCAAGTGAAACCTCTCCTTATTCTTACCTCTGGACCAAATGAAACTCAGTAGGCGATGGTTTATCTAATTGATAATGAAATTAGGCACTTTAACAAGAGAGAACCCGTATATAAGCAGGTTCTGCAAGACAAAATTTACCAAGACCAACTAGCCTCCCAATGAGAACCATATGTAAGCTTAGTTGTCAATTATTTTATCCACTTTTTTCTGTAACCATTTCTAGTCATTCTTCATATAATTATTGGGTTTCATATAATAGCCCATGTACTCCAAACCAATGTCAAAAAAATCCATTTGAAAATGAAACAAAACTTTAATTTGAGCAAGAAAACCATTATCAACTTCATGAAATATGAAAGAGGACTTGCTAGGGATAACCTCCATGCCTAAAGTGCAACAAAAAATGTTGATAATATCATGGAAATTCTGCCACTCCTCTACCAACCCATCGTTGAATAGTAAAACATCATAAAAAAAGATCATATGTGAAATGATATGAGCATTGGTTATCTTTACACTTTTAAGATGCCCATCCCTCTTGGTCTTCTCTATCATCCTACTCGGGACTTCTACAACAAGCATAAAAGAGTAAGGGAGAAAGTGAGCATCCCTACCTTAAACCTTTCTAACTCTTGAAAAAAATCAGTAGGAGAACCATTCACCAATACATAGAAATTAACCAAAGAGGCATAGTTCAAAATCCAATCTGTGACATCCACATTCAAACCAATTTGGAACAAAAGTAACCTTAAGAAGGTGCAGTTAACCATGTCATAAGTCTTTACTAAATCAATTTTCACAAAATATTTGCAACTTCTTAACTTTGATTGTGTGAATAGAATCTTATGTCACTCCAATAGCATCAAAGATGAGTCAATTGCTTAAAAAGCAAACTATTCTTTAGACATATGAGCAGCCAAAATCGTCTTGATCTTATTAGATACAAATTTTTCAATCACTTTGTAAATCAAATTACAACAAGAGATATGCTTGAACTCATTAAAATAAGAGGGTACATTAGATTTTGGGATCAACGCTAGAAAGTGGCATTTATAGCACTAAAAATCATTGATTCTTCAACAACCTACAATATATCTTCACCCACTACATCGAAAAAAAGAAGAAATAATTCAATCGTAAAACCATCAGGACCAAGGCTCTTGGACTTTTAAAACTTTTTAGTACATCTTCCACTTCCTTCAAAGATACCATGCCCCCAACACGAAGAGAATCTTCATCAAAGAAAAAACTTGGGAAATTATGAACCACCTATAACTGGTCCCCAATGAAATTAGATCCCGACACCTAGAAAAGGGACTTAAAGTATGTAACAACTGCTTCTTCCAAATTTTTCTTACCATAAATAATAACACCACCAAGGTATTTTATCTCCCAAATGGAGTTATGTACTTCACATTGATTAACCATCTTGTGAAAGAGTTTTTAATTGATATCACCAAGATTTAACCAAGTAGCCTCACTCTTAAGGCACTAGGATTCCTCCTCCAGTTGCAAGATTTTAAGAATTCGGTATCCCAAACCCCCAAGACAAGACTCTAGAATAATTTTCAACAAAAATGGAATGTATATCAGCTTCTAGATTAATCGATTCTTCCTTTATACCATCCTTTCGAGGATTTTCTCAATCAATGATAGCACACTTCAACTCTTTCAATATAAAGATCAAAAATTCCATAGCAAAGGTATCCGATGAATGTTTAAAGGATCTCCATTTGTGCCTTATCGTCTTGTCAAACTCCTCAAATTCCATCCACCCATGGTTAAACTTGAAAGGATAACAAATTTTATCCACCACCCCTACCAAGGGTAGAAAAATAGGCCCATATGATCTAAGATGTTAACATTCACCATCCAGGACCAAAATCTATCTACAATACCATAAAGAGTGTCAGCCATCAATAAATGATCAAGGCGTTTGGTCACCCCCTCCCACCTAGAGCACCCATTCCTCTAGGTAGGAATCAAAGGACTCAGAACAACATCAAGGAGATTGGTAGAGTTGAAAAGATTCCTAAAAAGATATATAAAGGGTCTTCTCTCAAGGAGGACACCCAAGTCTCATTCGTCGATGATACTAGGTTAAGATACCCACCAATAATCAACAAAGGATCATCCAATAGACCCGATTCAACCACCCCGTCCCAAAATAACTAACGATTTGACTATGGGCCATAGCAGTTTAGGACTCTAAACACATGATCAAGAGCAAGTTAAGAAAGGAGCAAGCTTTGCTACCTTAATTCCAAGGGGAGAGCAGCCCTCCCCATGAAATACTTGGATCATTATATGAGCAACATTCCCATCCCGGGAGAAGACGAAGGAACACATCATGTTCCCTAGAACCCAACACCATCGTCTCCTAAATTAGAACAATGTATGGTTTTCAATGTCAAAAGGTCTTTTGAGGGCCATATAATTTGGGTATCCCCCTACCCCTCTAACATTGAGGGACATAAGCTTCATTTGGAATTGACCAACTAGGGCTCATATGCTCTAAGGGCCCAAGAGGGAATAAACAAATCCATGCTACAACCATCTAAAACTAGAAGAGAACCAATAACACCAACCAACTGAAAGTTTAGTTGTTGCTCCTCTTTGGAACTAAGGACCATCAAGACCAATGGAGGGAACATGACTTCAAGATATGAGAGTAGGGTTAAGATTGTCCAACACTATTGTATGTTCAAGTGCCAATCTTGAAATTTAGTCATTGTCTTTGTGGAAGTAAGGATGATCAAGGCCAATAGAGGGAACATTTCAACAAGGAAATTTATGTGATCAATCGTTATCATATTTGATTGTAGGTCTCAATTATAAAATGAACTATGATGGATGGCATGTTTTTGGTTGACTTTAAGTTCTAATACAACTCTGTTGTTGTGTGTATTTTCCTATTTTTTGTATTTTGAATTTTGTGTATTCGCATGTTCCCCTAAAGGAGATATCTAATTGAAGATCACAATGTCTTGTAGTGAACTTGTGTAATCATGTGATAGTTTAATTAGGGTCTCTTCTTAAATAAGTTGGAAAACGTGATTGTATTATAACCATGTCTATATATGGACATCTCTCCAATTGAAGATCACAATGTCTTGTAATGAACTTGTGTAATCATGTGATAGTTTAATTAGGGTCTCTTCCTAAATAAGTTGGAAAACTTGATTATATTATAACCATGTCTATATATATGTCCATAATAGTATTAAATATAACTTTCATATTCTAACTCCAATTTTGAAAACAATGAACGTCAAGGTTAATCAATGTAACACATTTAGAATATGAAATGAGTTAAATATCGTGTAATTGTCGACATTTTGTAATGAGCATAGTTAACCATGCACCAATTTAAATATAAAATAGAAAAATATTGTTGTTATTATATATATTCAATAAACATAAAATGTTCCATTCCACACTCTTTCTCTATCATTGAAAATTTTATATTTAAAAAATAAGTCTTTCATTTATATTAATAAACATATATCAATATAATTAAATAAACAACTTTCCTAATATGATCTTGAAGAGAAAAATTTCCACATAAAAGAGTTTCTATAGAAAAAAAATTAAAAATAAATCTAATATAACTTTCCATAACATAAAGCTTTTTCACCATCACTTTTCTATATAATGCAATGTACATGACAATTACCTCAAACTAAAATTGACATTGAGAATTCCATTGAAATAGTAACAATACTTAATAAAAGTTTTGCTTATTTTATAAGCAAAGAAAGCCAGTGAAAGCTCAAGTACATATCAGCAAGTTTAAAATACAATTTTTTTTTGGACATTTTTTTTTTCTTATTAGTAAATATGGAGATTTCATATAATATAATGAGATTGATATAACATTGTGGAAATTGAACCCAATAGATAGAACAATTACATTTACAAAGTTGCTAATCAAACATGCAAAATTAACACCAAAGGAGACTGAAATTGGAGCATAACACTAATCTATATTGAATAAGTGTACAATAGCCAACCTTGTGAAGTAATAGGCTGTTGCAATATATCATTACATGAGAGAATCGAATGCATAAATATGCCATTTGAAATAGTAAAAAAGCAGGCTTACCAAATCTAGTTAAATCCCCCATAGGTGCATAAAGCAATTTCCAAATATATGAAGATGCTCACGAATTTGCTAAGTCAAGTGGGAAAGCTAAAGAGGGATGGAAAGACAACTCATACATGCTTTTATTTGGAGAAAAGGAGGGAGGATGATGTGGGAAAAAAAACAAGTCAACTACACCTAGTCTAGCTTTTCCTTTTGCCTTAAATCAGAATAAAGCAGGTAGCTTTTCAGAAAAAACAGATATGCACTTTGGAGGATCTAGAATAAAGCAGACATGCTAAATTGGGTTTTGGGGATGTTTCCCAAGCACTCCATGACTCATTTTTAGCATGTGTTGACTTCTAGGACATGTAGAAGGAAACTAGCATAGAATGGAATCTAGGAAACTAGGTAATAAGACAAAAATAATTAAATTAATGTCTAATGTAGGTAACTATGGGTTGATTATTCTAACACCCCCCATTAAGCCTGAATTTATGAGTAAATATCAGAAAACTATAGGGCCTAGCAACAAGGCTTAGTCACCCTTTACATACTACTTGTCCATACAACCAAGGAAAGAGGAAAAAACCCAGTGGAAAAATCCTCCCTTAAACATGGACAGGAAAAACAAAATTTTGAAATCTTGTCATCAATCATGCTTCACAGCATGATCAACAATCCCCAGTAGTGATTTGAGATTGTTGAATTTCTTCTCACAAAAAACTTTGGTGAAGATGTCTGCTACTTGTTCTGAAGATGCACATAAGAGTAGATCAATGGTACCATCATGCACAAGCTGTCTGATGTAGTGCATATGGATCTCAATGTGCTTGGTTCGCTGTCTCTAAAATGGATCATTGCATATTCAAATGGTGCTCTGATTATCACAGGGGATAATAGTTGAAAACTTTGATTCGAAGCCACATTCTCCAAGTATCCCCTGCAACCACAAACATTGAGTTGCTGCATTTACAAGTCCTCTATACTCTGCTTCTGTACATGCGAGTGCTACATCACTCTGCTTCTTGATTGACTAGCTGATTGGTCCTTCTGCAAGCATGAACACATATCCTGATGTAGACTTTCGATCTGTGTTGTCACCTACCCAATCACTGTTAGTAAACCCAATCAAATCAAGATCAGATTTTGCTTTGTAGAAGATCCCATGAGTTCTTGTTCTTTGAACAAAGTTTAGGATCCTTTTGGCCGCTCTCTAGTGGATCTCATGAGGCTGATCCATGTATCTCAAAGCCACACTAACTGCATAAGATACATCAGGTCGAGTGTGTGTAAGATAAAACAAACACCCAATCAACTGCATATACAGTGTATTATTTACCATAGGAGAAGAACCTGCTTCTTCAAGCTTAACTCTTGAAAGGAAGGGAGTATTGCTTGGCTTGCAATATTTCATGTTGAACTTGTTCAAAAAATCCAAATCATACTTGGACTGATGTAATTTTATTCCATGTTGGGATTGAGCAATTTTGAGACCCAAGAATTGGCTCAACAATCCCAAATCTGTCATAGAAAATGCATGGTTCATTGCATCCTTCAAGGAGGAAATCTCTTTCTTTGAATTTTCTGTAATCAGTAGATCATCCACATACAAGACAATAATCATCAAATAACCATGGATGAGCTTCAAATAGACATTAGGATCAGACTTGCATCGAACAAAACTCAGTGATAGCAAAAAGCCATCAATCTTGGCATACCAAGCCCTGGGGGCTTGCTTGAGCCCATACAATGATTTCTTTAACTTGCACACTAAAGATGGATTAGAAACAAACCCTTGAGGTTTCTGCATGTAAATATCCTCAGTGAGATCTCCATTTAGGAAAGCACACTTCACATCCATGTGATGTACCTCCCACTACTTTGAAGCTACAATGGCTAGAGCTATCCTTATGGAGTCCATCTTTGCCACTGGTGCAAAGGTTTCATTGTAGTTAATACCATGTACTTGTGAGTAGCCCTTGGATACCAATCTTGCCTTATATTTCAAAGGTGAACCATCAGCAACAAACTTAGTCTTGAAAACCCACTTACATTGAACTAGCTTTATCACTGGGGGAAGATCAACTAGTTCCCAAGTGTTGTTCTTATGGAGCGAGATGAATTCTTCTTTCATGGTTGTTTTCCATATTGGATCATGTGTTGCATCTTCATATGTCTTTGGATCTGATTCAACTATCAGATAACACTTCTTAGAAAATAGAGGATCTTTCACACAAAGGGCACTCTCAAATTAAGATCTAGTCCTCCTAGTGTCATTAGGATTTCCAGCTAGTTCCCCAGCCGCATGAATGGTATTTTATACCCATTTTGGTATTGTATGACTATTAGGATCTGCAATCAAATCATCATTATCATACATATCAGAATCAACAAACTCATCAGTCTTTCCACTTACAATCAATGGATCTGGTGGCGAACAAGACTCTCCAACTTCAACTGCTACTAAAGGCTCTTCTTGGAACTAAACACTTCTTTCAATGAAATATTTGTTAGTGCTCAAGTTTATCAGCTTGTACACTTTTGAATCTTGAGCATACCCAACAAATAGGCACTCTTGGCTTTGGGGTTGCAAATCCTTCCTCTTTTCAGATGGAATTCTAGCCCAAGCGTTTGAGCCAAAAATCCTGAAATGGGTCACATCTGGCTTGTGCCCACTTCAAGCTTCAAAAGGAGTCATACCATCAAGATTTTTATGAGGCGCCCTATTCTGGATGTAGGATGCACAGTTTATAGCCTCGGCCCAAAAATTTGGTGGCAAAGTCTTAGCCTTTATCATGCAGGTTGCCATCTCCTTTAGTGATCTAATCTTTCTCTCAACAACACCATTTTGTTGTGGTGTGTAAGGGATCGAATGTTGCATTTGAATACCTGCATCTTTACAATACTGAATGAAATCAAACTTGACATACTCACCACCATTGTTAGATCTGAGGATCTTAAATTTCCTCCCAGACTGGTTTTCAACCAAGGCTCTAAAGACTTTGAAGAGGTCAAAAACTTCAGACTTATGCTTTAGGAAGTGAACCCAACAATACCTAGAAAATTCATCTATGAAGGTCAGTGCATATTTGTCTTGACTCGTGGACATATGAGGGAATGGACCAGAAATGTCATTGTGGATCAGCTCAAGAGGTGCAGAGGTTCTCTCATGACTAGCTTTCTCATACTTGTGCTCTAGGTGTTTTCCTAGGATACAACCTTGACAGACTCCCTTAGAAAAATTGATCTTTGGTAACCCTATGACCATATATTTTTCACTCAAATCAGAAATATACTTATAGTTAAGATGGCCAAATATTTCATGCCAAATCTTGCTTGCTTCATTAGCATGAATTAGAAGAGTAGAGGGGTTTGAGTAGGGTAGAAAATGGGAAAACTTGTATACCTTCGAAGTGTGATCAACAACACCTTTTTCTATGACTTTACCATTCGAAATATCAGTGATTTCAACATCATCAGGGGAGAATATGACCTTCTTTGGAGACCCAGAATGAGTCATCTGATACACTGACAAGAGATTGGAGGCAAGACCTAGAACATACAACACATTATTGAAACTACCATGGTCAATATCAATCCTACCCTTCCCCAAACTGTTAGTGAGAGAGTCATCTCCCAAAACTATTGGTGACCCTTTCGACATGTCAAGAGTGGAGAATGTCTCTTTTGTCGAAACCATGTGTCTAGAAGCTCCAGAGTCTATGATGAAGCTAGGTGAGCTTGATGTGCCAACAACCAAGGTGTGTACTCTCTCTCTATCTTCTGAATTTGATCCTCCTTCCTTCTTCTTTGAGCAATCAGGAAGGGAGATGTTATTCTTCTCCAGGAGTTGGGTCAACATGTCAATTTGCTTTTTCATACAAGAGCTCTCGGGATGATAGCTCTTACTGTAGTATGTGCACTTGCTCATTTATCCTTTGTTCTTCTTCTTCTGGGAGTTCTTGTTGGAACCTTGGGGCTCCTCTTGAGACTTAGACTTGTCTCTCTTTTGCTCAGGTGGATTTTTAACTTTTTTATTGCTTTTTGAATCCACCCTTGAATCTCTAGCAACCAAAGCTTGGTATTTGGAAGGTTTGATGGTGCCCATCATCACCAACTTATCTTTCTCTTGTGTGAGGGATTCCATGAACTCTGCAAGCTTGGGCATCTTCCAGGCTCGAGTTTTCAACTTGGTGGCATGGAAGGTCGAAACAAACATTGAATAGTTAGGACCAAGCTTATAGAGTATGGCCAAGACTAGTTTCTCTTCCTTCTTTTCAATCCCACGCTGTTTCAACTGCAAAACAAGGGCCTTAAACTTGGAAAAGTAGAGTTGCAATGATTCGAAGCTACTGGGACTCAAGGAGATCAACTCATTCTCGATTTGATGTCCTCTCATCTCATTAGTATTTCCAAAAATCTCTTCTAGCTTCTCCCACACTTCATTAGCTGATGTCAATCCATCAAGATGGAAGAGGAGGTCTCTTGAAATGCTCAAGCACAAAAGACCATAGGCCTCATCCCTCCGATTGTGCCATTTAATTTTCTCTGCAGCTGCATTGGGCTCTACCTCAGTTGCCATAGTCACCCTGTAGAGACATTTCTCTCTCAAAAATATCTCCATCTCAGCTTTCCACTCAAATAAATTGAATGGAGTCAAGATGATCTTTTGAGATTGGTCCATAGCTCAGAAATGGTGCCCTCCAGTCAGCAAAATGCGCTCCCAGTCAATGATGTTGAACCTGCAATAACAATTTGGAAGGAGAGAAATCGATACACAAAGGCTCTGATACCATGTGGAAATTGAACCCAAGAGATAGAACAATTACACTCACAAAATTGCTAATCAAACATGCAAAATTAACACCAAAGGAGACTGAAATTCGAGGATAACACTAATCTGTATTGAATAAGTGTACAATATACAACCTTGTGAAGTAATAGGATGCTTCAATATATCATTACATGAGATATTCAAATGCATAAATATGCCATTCGAAATAGTAAAAAATAGGCTTACCAAATCTAGTCAAATCCCCCATAGGTGCATAAAGTAGTTTCCAAATTTATGAAGATGGTCACAAATTTGCTAATTCAAGTGGGAAATCTAAAGAGGGATGGAAAGAAAACTCATACATGCTTTTATTTGGAGAAAAGGAGGTAGGATGATGTGGGAAAAAAAACAAGTCAACTACACCTAGTCTAGCTTTTCCTTTTGCCTTAAATCAGAATAAAGCAGGCAACTTTTCAGAATAAAGCATACATGCTAAATTGGGTTTCGAGGATGTTTCCCAAGCACTCCATGACTCAATTTTAGTATGTGTTTACTTCTAGGACATGTAGAAGGAAACTAGCATAGAATGGAATCTAGGAAACTAGGTAATAAGACAAAAATAATTAAATTAATGTCTAATGTACGTAACTATGGGCTGATTATTCTAACAAACATACAATGATTCATGAAATTCATGTTAACAATACACATAATTTAGACAACAATAATAATATATTACTATAAATAATAAAAGGAAACACCAATGAGTGTAATGGGTTGTTTGAGGAACCATGATTTTAAAGCATGTTCCTAAATGCACACTAGACACACCACTAAGATCAACATTCATGCTCAAAAATCATGAGCATGGAAATGGTGTTGACCTTATTGACCAACTTTGACACTTTCTCCTGTAAAGTTAGATTCACATGGCTAGAAAGGTGCAACAAAAGGAAAACAAGATTTCTTACCACTGGGATCATAGGAAAGATTTGGATAAATAAACTACGAGCCCCTCATTAAGAATAAACCCGATACAAAATAATACAATCCAAAAACCATATTGTAATACTTGTAACTTTTTACCTTTAAGTTGAAGTTGAATAAGCCTTGAACAATAACATTGAATTGTTTCATATGGGGAGACAAGCTTACGAGGAAAAACAATGACCAAGGTCTCAAAACCATCAAAAGAAGTGCATACTTACCCATTCTTCTATGGAGAATATATAACTATATTTGATTTGTCCTTAGTGAGTCCATGCATAAGTAAAGGCTCAAACTGCATGAGAAAAGGATTGGACCAATCGAGTCAAAACCAATAAAGTTTGATGAATGGTGCCCACCATGTAAGTATTGAGACATTTGAATACCTTTGGCACTTATACATGGGCATTATTAATAGCACTTGAAAATAATATGAAGTTGGTCACCATGTTGCAACCTCTAGAATATCACATGTTTATGTTCAATACAATTGTCCATCAATATTTTATTTTAGACGAGATTTTTTTCAAATCATTGATATAGTAATACAAAATATGACACATCAATGTACTAGTAATGATTCACTAATGCTTAGAACAAGTATGACCTTGCATTGTGTCTTATGTATAATTATATGTCCATACACAATGGGTGCACAACAATTGTCCCCTCTCCCCAATTTCACTACACTTGATGCACCTCTAAAACTTTATTATTTGTCAAGTTAAAATTTTATTAATTAAAATTTAGCAGTCTTAATTTCATTGTTATATGAAGCCATTAAGAAACATTCTAAAACCAATTGACTAAACATTAAGAAGAAAAAAAATGAAGACATGATATACTCTAATAAGCATTATAAGAAGAATCTAGTCATTTTCCTTTAAGAACTTTAGAGATTGTACTCCACATGTTGTTTGTTGCTACAATATCCCTATCTGCAATGTGGAATGTAGTTTTAAGTGAAGGAAAAAATGATAAAGATGCAACCTCTGTGAGGGTTTGTTACATTTGGAAAGAAACGTTCTATATCTAACTACAACTCTATAACCTATATTGATTTTAGCATTACTCTTTATTAATTATTTATTTAATTAGCTGTTTTTCTCATAGAAAAGGGTTTCAAACCTTAATCTTAATTTTACGCTCATTTCCTCTACTCCTCTCCTTATAGGGTTTCAAACCTTAAATCTTCATTTTACTCTCATTTCCTCTACTCCTCTCCTTCTAGGGTTTCTTTACTTATATTTTCCATGGTTTTTATGAGGCTTTAGAGGAGATTATGACAACCACAAGTAACCATTCTTTTGTATTTTCTTAGGATTTTTCTTCTCTATTTTTGTTTGGTTTCACTAGTTTATCTTTATTAATTCTTATGGTTTTTTGTTTCCTTCTTGTTTGCAAGAATATTTACATGTTTAATGACTTCCTAATTTACTTTAATGACCCTTTTATTTTTTGAACCTTCATGGCTTAAAGAAAATTTGCACTTGCTAGAAATCCTAGATGGTGGAATTGGGCAATGAAAACTATGTAAATGGGTTCAAAGTGGAGTTTCCATGTCCATTTGATACTTTCCCCACCATTTCTTTTCAATTTGGATGGGCAAATTATAGGTTTACTATGTCTACAAGTTTTATTTTTAATTTCCTTTTGTATTCATGAGTGTGGCCTAAAAGAATCCCTTTAGCAATATGCAAAATATCTAGGTTCAAATCCCAACACCTATTCATACTTTTTGTTAAAAATTTTAATTACTTAACTTGCAATTTTTTCTTTTTAATAACACTCAAGGTCATGGGTTCAATCATCTTATACCATCCCTCTCATTTTAGTGTGGATTGCATAAAAAAAATTATATTTTAAAAGACCCACATCCCTCTCATTTTAGTGTAGATTGCATACTTTTTTTTCTATTTTGAAAGGCCCATTGACCCTAAATTTAATCCCTAAGGTCTAATACCAAGTATAATGACTAGACTCATAAAGCTAATAAAAAACCTACCTTAATTTTTGTATCCATTTATTTTCTTATTGTTACTCACATACTTATTTCTACTAAATTTCAACCTTAATGAGCATATTATGATTTCAATTATGAAAATAAAAAGGAAGGAAATTAAGAAAACTGGAGAAGGTATGCATGTAAGGTAGTTTTGTACTACCATTCAATTAATAATTTAATAATCAAAATAGGTTCTAAGAAAGGGAATGCAGAGGAAACGAGAAGGGAACTAACCTGCATCTTCCATGGAAACCATGGTATCAATGTGAAGAAAGGATTGAGATTCATTTGTTTCTCACTAGTTGGTGACTTGCTTGTGTTTGTTGGTTAACTTGGGTGAAGAATTTGGTTTAGGGAGTTTCTTTTGTTAGAGATTGAACCCATTACTATTAATTTGTTTCTTTACAGGGACATCTAATATATTTTGTAATTAAATTGCTAATGCTCAATACTTTGAAATGGTTAATTTACTTGCATTACCTCTCTTTACTCCATCAATTTTCAAATGACTACATGACACTTATGTAGATACTATCTATAATCAGATGCAACCATGAATTTTTATTTCCTTCTTGAATCTATACTATGGCAAAATTACCATAATTAAATTTTGCAAAAAGATTAATACCCTCACAAGAAAATTAATAGAGAAAATTAATAACTACTAATTAATAATACAAAAATTAGACATGGTTTGTACAACCTTATAATACTATTCATTACATTAGACCAAATGAATAATTAGTAAAACATAACATAGAATTTAGAAAGGCTTTGACCAACCTTACAATTCTAGACATTACAAACTCCATAGACAAATCTATCTTGCTCCACTCGAATAAGGATGAGTGTCTCCCTTCACATAATTTATAAATTGATATTCAAAATAAACTCATTGAGGTGGCTTTAGGTGGCCACAATATCTTATTGTGTTGCATGCATCCAAACAAAACAATTTGTTATATTTGTTAATACTATCAAAGTTGCTCTAATTGCTAAAATGAAACTATGTAAAATCAACTAAATATTACTTCCTAAGCATGCTTTTTTAAATACAAAAGGGATAATTTGCATAGTATTTTTTGTAAGTAAAGGATTAGCCACCTATTCAATAACCAACCATAGATGGATTTATCTTGAGTTATCGAGGCTGCATGAGAAAGGTGCTTTTTCATTAAGCCAATAAATTATCCTGCATTTGGTTATGATTCACATAATCAAATTATCCAACATTTTGCATCATGCATGTGAAAGTGTAGATTGTGGAAAATATTACCTCCATTGAAATCCTTGCTCCTATATTCCACATTTCTCATGTTAAGTGTGGAGCATAGGGTTCTCCAAGATTAACATTGACTTCTCCAAACCATTCTCTTTCATTCCACATGTGGAATGTGAGGGATTGTAACTTCCGATCTTAATCGTCGTCGAGTCATTTATGTATTGGTCGATGTGATCATTATGTTGCATTTAAGGTTCACTGATCCCATATTCAAAATGTCCCTTTAAAAAATAATATCAAATATCCAACGTGGTGAATGTGTATTAAAAAGAAGCTTGCCACATGAATTTATAGAATGAACATGGATAACTTGAAACATTTCCATTGATTAAGGGTGTTGGAATATAATCTGTCGGGATTATATTTTGTAAATAAATAAAGGAAAATGAATAGTTATGTAGGAAGCTGAAAAGGCTGGGCGGAAGATGAAACTGAAACAGCATTTGTAAATGTATAAATAAATGCTTTGGCTATGAAATAAATGAATCGGGAGTTATTATCCAACACTGGTATCAGAGCACCACCTGCCATAACTCCTGGCTGCATTTCAGTCCTGGCATTCTTCCTGCCAGACATTCGTTCTACCAAATACGTTTCAGGCTGCCTACTCTGTCAGTCTGCCAGTCGCATGCATTGTATGCGTTATTCTCTTGGAGACCTGCCTAACCCTAATCTATTGTATACTACTGCATATTGTAGCGTTTTCCATTCACCTGGTGAATCTATCTCAAGCATTTTTATTCCTGCCATTCTACCTGCTTGCATTTTGCAGACTATCCTTAGGTCTGCATATCTACGTAGTGGCGATACCTCTCCTCCGTTGTATTAGTGTAACCCTAAATTTTGTGGCTGCACTCTTCATTCCTCATGAATCGTCTTTCTTTTGGTGTTGCGTTGAAGTGTGAACCCTAGCTCAACCCTTCTTATCGAATTAACGTCCCCCACCAGCATTTTCCTGACCTCCGTAAAATTGATCCTCTTGTGTGGATTTTCCCGGTATCTGTTGATGATAAAGTCTCTGTACTTCTTGTATACTTTGGGGTCTTTGCAGCGGATTTCTCATCGAAGAACTACGATTAGAAATCTCCGTTCAGTGCTGTGAATTTTGTCCCATGCAAACCAACTTGAGTATCTGGGGATTTTGTAGATTTCTCTGTGGCTTGGAGGTGAGCTGCCCTCCTTGATGACCGGTTGGAGAACGATGGGAGGATTGACGTTATCGGCAATACCAGCGTTGGAGGAGTCATGGGGGCTGCCTGCGTGAAGACCGATCTCAGTATTCAGAATTCGTTGAAGACTCTTGCTGCGTTGAAGACTGCGTGAAGACTCGCGCCATTGCTCAATCACGTGAAGGCACCCTTTTGATGCTGCGTTGAACTGCTGCGTGAAGGCAATCTTTTGAAGGCGCTCATAGTAAGTCACATGGAGGAATATACATTTTGAAGACTGCGTTGACAAGAAGCTTGATTGAAGCTGCGTGAAGGTAAAAAGTTGCAGATTGCATAAAACCTAATTTTTACCCTAATTTATGCCCTATCTTGTGCGTGGAGTCTTTCTGGAAATATCTGCAAATATTTTCATATTTATGAATGGTGTGGCTATTGTATGAGCCTGAGCTTGTTGTATGAGTTATGATTGTTGCATAGAGTAAACCTGCTCTGAAGATAATCAGAATCCTTGTTGAAGACCCAAGCTTTTACTCAGTCACATGAAGGTTGCGTGCATATGTTGGGTAGACTCTGTTCGGTTACACGTTGCGTTGAGCTATGGTGCCTCCACGCATGACAAAAACCTAATTTAATCTACTGTTTGGCTTTTCCATCATTTGTGGCTCGCTGTGATAAATTTGCCCGTTCCACTACTGCCCATTACCTTTTTCTTTAATCTTTAATTAATCCTTCCCTTGTCTTACGTTACAGCCACTGATTGCCATTTTGGAGGGATTCTTTTACATAAATATAATATCTCTGGTGGGGTGAGAGAGGCGTATTGAGAAGAATTGATTCTTTTGAGTGTGAAATGGTATTTTCTGTGTGAGAGAACCAATTTTTAAGATCTGGATTAGCTTTTTAACTCTTGAGAGTATAACAGGCACAAAAGGATATAGACAAATTCCTGACTGTTTCGTTTACGGGAAATACAGCTTGCTTTCTCTATATAGTAGGCTTGCTTGCGGTATCAAAAAGATTTAAATAGTATTATCCACGGTCTTTGTTATTTTTGTCAGATAAATAATGTATGCTGCGAGACTGATATAGTGAAGTAGTGATATTGAAGAAGTAGTTGGTATAGCAGAGACTTAGACCTTCTTCTTTCACTATTGTTGTCGGTACATAAACTCAGATACGTTGAATGCTAGTGCAATTGGAGTATCGTTGAGTACTGTGTAAAGATTACGATAGAGCTGCATTAATTTCTAATATTGATACATTATTGTAAAGCTTGAGGAAGGTGGCAGAGACTTAGACCTACACCTTTACTCTTTCTTCTTTTCTCCTATTGTTTTAGTTACAAATTTATCACAGAAGATGCATTCTGGAGAATCACTTTGCTTTGCTCAAAAATCAAAGAACCACATCAAATACCAATCCAATGATCATCCCATGGAGAAAGCAGCAAGAGAGGCAGAGGAAGAAGAAACTTCAGAGGTAGAGGAGGCAGAAACAACTCCAGCAAAAGATCAGATTTGAAGTGCAAGCGTTGTGGAAAGACTGGACACACATCAGATCAGTGTTGGGCTTCGTGGGACACCATCAAAGACAGACATAACCAGAAGAAAGATGACAATAAAAACCAAGATGCTAGTAAATCTTATGATTCTGCTCATTGTATTGTTGCACATTGTAATCTTGGAATTAATGAAATGACTTCACTTTCATCTTACAAAGATTGTTGGCTACTTGATACTGGTGCAACATCACACATGACTTTTAGAAAAGACTGTTTTGAAGAACTTAATGAAACAATAAATGGCATAGTTTACTTTGTAGACAAGCCTAGTCTTAAACCAAAGGGAATGGGCACCATTCAGCTGAAGATGCCTGGATTCCCTAATTTCTTGTTGAAGAATGTTCTTTATCTTCCAGAGTTGCAAAGAAGCCTGCTGTCCTTGGTGGAGATTCGACAGCGAGGCCA
>LPNX010991711.1:241286-251647 GCA_001517045.1 Pseudotsuga menziesii
AAATTCTATGCACAGAAGGAAGGAATTGACTATGAAGAAACATTTTCTCCTACAGCAAAATGGGCTACCATCCGTACCTTACTCTCTTTAGCTGCTCAGAAAGGGTGGAAAGTTCATCAAATGGATGTGAAGACTGATTTCTTGAATGGAGACTTGAAAGAGAATGTCTTCATGTCTCAGCCATAAGGCTTTGTTGTGAAAGGAAAAGAACAAAAGGTATGCAAGCTTGTCAAATCCTTGTATGGCCTAAAACAAGCGCCTCGCGCATGGTATGAAAAATTAACCGAGCATCTTTTGAAGTTAAATTTCGAACATTTTGATCTTGATGATGCAACACTATTTATAAAGAAAGTTGGAAGATTTGTTGTGTATCTTGTGGTGTACGTAGATGATCTTTTGATGACAGGGAACAATGAGAGCTATATAGCATCCGTAAAGAAAGATTTGAAAAATATCTTTGAAATGACAGATATGGGACATCTCCACTATTACTTAGGAATTGAGGTCACTCAACATCCTAAGTACATATTCCTATCTCAGAAAAAATATGTTGGATAACTACTAAACAAATTTTGCATGACAGAATGCAACCCTATCTCTACTCCAATGCAACAGAAAATGAAGCTCACATCAAGCGAAGGAAAAGAATTTGAGGATGCGACCAAGTATCGACAACTTGTAGGAAGTCTTATCTACCTTACAACAACTAGACCATATATTTCCTATGTTGTTGGCATACTTTCAAGGTTCATGCATAAACCTTGTGAAGGACACTGGTCAACTGCAAAAAGAGTTCTAAGATACTTGAAGGGGACTCAAGACGTTGGACTCAAGTACTCTAAAGTGGATGACTTCAAACTTATTGGGTACTCAGACTCAGATTTTGATGGCGATAAGGAGACAGGAGTATCAACTTCTGGATACACTATGAATCTTGGATTAGCAGCTGTCTCATGGAGATCACGCAAACAGTCAGTTCCGGAAGATTCAACAACAGAAGCAGAATATGTGGCTGTAGCTGAAGCAACGAAAGAAATAGTATGGCTCAGGAAGATACTTGAAGATTTGCAAGAAAAACAAGAGAACTCCACTCCATTATTGATCGACAATACTTCTGCAATCAAGCTGGCTAAGAATCCTAGATTCCATGATCGAACCAAACACATCAACACAAAGTATCATTTGATTCGACATCATGTAGAGGCCAAGACAGTCCATCTTCGACATTGTTCCACAAATGATCAAGTTGCATACATCTTCACTAAAGCGCTTGGACGAGAAAAGTTTGAAAGATTCAGAAACATGCTCAGACTTACTAACACCCCTTCGGATTAAGGGGGGGATTGTTGGAATATAATCTGTTGGGATTATATTTTGTAAATAAATAAAGGAAAATGAATAGTTATGTAGGAAGCTGAAAAGGCTGGGCGGAAGATGAAACTGAACCAGCATTTTTAAATGTATAAATAAATGCTTTGGCTATGAAATAAATGAATCGGGAGTTATTATCCAACAAAGGGTACTTTGCCTATGGTTTTGTAGTTGAAAGGAAACCATTATCCACATAGATCACCATCCACTGCAGTATTTGTAGGCCTAGAGTAATCTAAATTAAACCAAAGATTACAAGTGGATAGGATTTTTGAAATAGTTTCATTTATTCATCAAGCATAAGAAGAGAAACAAGTTAATAAGTTGGTAGACATACTTTCAAGGCAACATACACTCAAGATTACAACTTTGGGAACTCTTATGCACATAGAACCATTTACCCATGATGCATACAAAGAGGGACACACAAAAGATGAGGACTTCAAGGAGGTGGTTCAACAACTATAGGGCCAATTTCATGCAAAATAAGGTAACAATAAAGCTAACTATCATCTCCATAATGGGTTACTCTATAAGCTAGATAAGCTCTATGTTCTTAAAGGTGAAATATTGCAACTTATCAGAGAGGCACACATGTCCAAATTTGTAGGGCATTTTGGTGTTGGGAACACAGTTGCTAACATACCAAGGTATATATATTGGCCCAAAATGAAAAAATATGTAGAACAACGTATTATAGGAGGCATACTTTGCTATACCAACAATACTAGTAATAAGAAAGGTATATACCATCCCTTACATGTACCAACTCGACCTTGGCAAATCATTTCCATGGATTTTGTAGACGGGTTACCAATCACTAGGAAGGGACATTTAATTGTGTTCGTAGTTGAAAAATTCAACAAGATGTGCATTCTTATGCCTTGTAAAAGGATCATCAAAGGACAAGAAGCAACACATATGTTATTTGAGCAAATTTCGGTGCAATTCGAGATACCAAGGAACATCATCTTAGACATGAATACCAAATTTCTCAATTCCTTTTGGAATACACTTTTGGAGAATATGGACACTAAGTTGAAGAAATCTACATCATTCCATCCATAGACATAGCAGTCAATATGACTTTGGTGTAGCTTTTGAGAGGTTACAATTAGAAGCATCCGAATACTTGGGGTAAAAATACGATCTATATTCAATACTCTTATAATAGAGCAGACCACACTTTCATTGGTAGGTCCTATTTTTAAATTTGTTTTGGATATTCGACACCTTCACCTCTAGATGTTGTATATGGACATCAAGGGGGAGTGAGGGAAGACACCATAGTTGAAACATTAAGAACTGAAAATTCATTGATAAGATCAGGAAAATTGGCATTTGCAAGTACAAGAGGCATTTAAGAAGTCACATTAAAAGTACAAGGCCATACATGACCAACATAGGGTTGAGAAATCATTCAAATAGGGGAATAGAGTTTGGTTACAACTGAACAAGGAAATACTATAGTGTCCTAGTAAGAATATCAAGGATCTGTGGTATGGCCCTTTTGAGGTATTGGAGAAGGTGGTATATAATTCCTATAGACTCAATATACCCCCATACATGTGCATTTACTCAAGTGATTGTGGAAAAATTTGAAACTCTATGAGCCTTGCATGTTAGATCACCTACCATAGAGGACCTAACACCTGATGCTCATGTAGAGTTGGTAGAATACACAATTTTGCAAAAGAAGTATAGAACTATCAAACATGGGAAACATCAAATTTGATAGATTGGGTTAAGAAGACAACTTCCAAGCAGGGCTCAATGGTACTCCAAGTAGAAAGTAGTGAAAACATTTTCTCACCTCATTTAGTAAAATATTTTGGGGACCAAAAGCCTAAAAAAACGGGGAGTTATTATCTAAATTGGATCAATATATAATTTTCCATATATTTTGGTGTTTTATGGGTGGAATGATTGGCATTAGAGAAAATTTCGGGTCTCAATGGGCCTCATAATAAAAACAGTCAACCACAATTTCTTAATGAGTTGGAATTCAAGAACTAATAGAATTTCAGGAAAAAGTGTCAACCATAACAGTTGAATTGGCATATTTGTCATAAAAAAAAATCATATTTTCAACATATCTCCTTGTGGTCTTACTCAAATTTTGAATACCCGCACTACATACTTTTGATGGACCTCACCACACAGAAAATGAGAAATACATAAAAAAATGTGCTAACTTAGTGACACTTTTTTTATGTGTTTCTCATTTTTCATGGGGTGGGGCCCATCAAAAGCATGCAACATGGGTACTCATTGGATGTGAAGTTTAATTCCACATCCAATGAGTGTTTCCCCTTGAAATTTGAGTAAAACCACTGGGAGATATGTTGAAAATGCGAAGAAAAAAAGTAGTTGTTTTCCTCTTTTCCTCCAAAATTCATAAATATTATTTTATGATTTTAACTATTATTTTATTATTTTCCTTAGGATTCCCATTTTAGGGGTAGGTATTACTTTGCAGATTTGGGGTCCAAAACCTTATGTTGCTCATTTGAGGGCTTAAACTTTGTTTTTTTGGGTCCAAACTTCACAAACCACATTGGTGACGCCCCTCAATGTTATTCTACACTCTGAGACCTTACCAATGGTGAAAACAACACCTCAAACGAAGTTCATATGAGACAGTTATGCCTCTCACAAGTTGATTTATCCTATTAACCAACATGATACCATAGTGGATTCCACATCAGTTCTCATTACCCACACATGTGGAGCTAATCATGTGTGGAATTTCAAGAACATTCTAAAGGGTTCAATACCCTAACCCTAATCAGGAGTTGAGGCATGTACAAACCCTAAATCTAATCATAGATAGCTATCACGCTATGTTAAATTCTAGGTTGTTAGGAGGAGAAGGGATTCCAATATAAGATATTATTGTCTTATTCCATAGCTAAGCAATAATCGAGGGAGTGGATATTAGAGAAAAACAGAGGAAGTGGGAGGCCACATTGTTAGCGGTAAATCCATAGTGAGTACCACTTTCTTTGTATTTGCATTACATATTGGAGAAGAAAAGAGCAAGGCATAGTCCTAACTTTTGACTGGTTTTTTTTCCCATAGTGGGTTTTCTCAGGGTATATCTTGTGTTTTTTTTAAGATGGAACATCGCTCGAGAAATCCTCAGGTATTTCCCCATTTTTTTAGGATGGTACCCAAGATAAATTGTTGGCCCAAATTATGGGGCCTAACTCGGTGGGACATCAAGTGAGGCCCCAACATAGCCACCCGGGGATTTTACCCCGAGACCTTTTGCTAGCATAAACAACTCTCAACCACTTGAGATAACCCACCGAGTTGGGTATATCTTATGTTATTTATGTGGATGTGTTATTTTTATTTACTTATTTTCCTTTCAGTTTTAGTTTATTTATCATTCTATGCAATTCAACTAACAAAATGAATTGTGTTAAAATATTATGCTAGAATTTATTAATCCTCCTTTGTCCAATATAGTCTATTTGGTCAATTTTCCTAACTTAGGAAGCTATTATCAGTTAGTGAGTATGAGGGACACGCCTAGAGGTTATCTTCCACTTAATGCATGAGCATGAATGAGTTTATGTGCCTTTGGGACCAGTCCCTACATTATAGGACCCCACTCTGAGTGCCACTAGCAACCTCCTTCAGTTGGTGGTGGTAGGTAAGCAATAATGTTAAGTTATTCTCTTGTTACAATCAGTTGTATCACTATCAGTTAGCCTAGTGTCAATTTTGCATGCATGCAGGGAGTGTGGTGCCTTTTTTCCACCTACCTCATCAGTTAACTTATTGTAGACTAATTTAGACATCCGAAGTTAAGCTAGTGAGCTCTAGATGTGATTTTTCCACACTGAGTTAGCTAATCAGCCAATTAGAATTGATAGATTTGAATCCTATCTTTAGCATTCGAATCTATTTATTCTATAATCATTATATTATTGATTAATGAATGAATATTAATGTTGTGATTATCTAAGAAATTCTTGTCTGATTTATCTAAAATTTGTGGCATGAATTATTTTCCTAGTGTATATTGAACTCAATTATTCCACTGCATAATTCCCTTCCTACAGCTTTCATATTTGCATGTATATCAATGGTTCACAAATTTAACATGGTATCAGAGATGAGGTCTCAAGTTCAATTCCCCTGAGCTACGTCGGAGGGGGGGTGTTGGAGTATCAGGAAAACCGCATGGTATAACTGTTGCACCTCTAGGAATATAAAAATGTGGACTAACCGCCACCCCTGATGATAGGGCCTTGTGCTTGGTTTCAAATGTTCATCAAAATCTACAGGATTTGGTGTAACAACAAATATTTCATGGTATCAGAGCCTTGTTTAGGCTAAGCTCAAACCTTGGAAACCTCCATTATGCACCAGAAGCAGCTGAGTTTCCACATAATTCCTGGAATCATAGCATTGCTCCCTCTAGGTTCTGTCAGAGAAGTCTATCCAGGTGTGACAGACTCTGAAAAAGTGCACATGTCAAGGTGGAAATGCTTGAACTGACATATGATTGTGAATTGGTTTGTTTTACAGTGATATTTTGCATGTACCTATGTAGCTTCTTGAAATATTTGACTGATCAGCATACAACGAAATGGAGAATTATTCTGCTCATACACCGAGAATCCTTACACCCTTCAATTACATTCATTGAAGGGAAGATATGTAGATGGAATTGTACAACAAGGGATTGTATATGATGACAATGGGAAGGGGAGTTGAGCCCCCACAGTATGCTGAGAAATCCAAGTTTCTGAACCAACTAGATGAATCCTTCGGCTTCATGTGCATCCATAGATCTAGGTATCTTCTATTTCGCCTTGAGGGACTTAGAACTCCTAAAGAAGCATGGGACAAGCTTGAATATTTGTTTGGAAAACAAGATGATCTTAGAGGCCATATTTTGGAGAATGGACTAATTTCACTACATCCCAACAGTTTCAAGAATATTCGACAATTCTTTTCAAAATACAAAGCTCTAGTAGTACAATGCAAACAATGTAGAATAGAAAGGAAAGATGAGCAACTTGTGGTGTCAATTATGAGCAATCTTGGCTTATAATTCTCAATCTTTGTCTCTACTTTTCATTCCAAATTGGAAGATGCCTTCTCTAAATGCTTTTGCAGAGTCTTTGATCCAGGAACAAGACAAATTGATTCAAATGGGAGTGCTTCAAACCTCCAAGAATCTAGCACTCTTAGTTGGGGAATCTAGCAATGGGAAAGCACGAGAAAATCCAAAGGGGAAGGAGACCAAAGATACTGATTCGAAACCAAAGAAGGATCTGAAATATTCTAATCACAATAGAAATTCAACCCAAAATCCGACACCTTGCATGTCTGAAATTCAACAATTCTCTGTCGCATCTTCAACACATGCACTTGTTTTTGCCGTCGGTGGCATAACATCGAATATTTGACATGATACCAAATTCGGTCGAAGATACGATGCCACCATGGTGTCGCATATTCAATAGTTATCTAGTTCAAAGTGTCACTAAAAACGTGCACAAACCGTTGAATATCCAATGACTACCAACACTTGAAGGGCCGGCCTTTTGACAGGATGAAATGTCGGAGTCATGGCAACGCCGTCGGTGTTTTTTCCGGAAAGAGTTGAATATTCGACGCCTATAGACACTTGAAGTGTCAGTCTTTCGACGAGCAAAAGTGTCGTAGTCATGGCAACGTCGTCGGTGTTTTCCTGAAAGCGTCGAATATTCGACGGGAAAGGTATTGGAGGTTCAATAATAAGCGTCGGTTGAGCGTCAGCTGAAGGTGTCAGATATTTAACAAAACTGTTGGAACATCGTCGGAAAAGCGACGCCTGGTGGTATATTTAATAAAACAAAATTGATAGGTTTCCATTCAGGAAGCGGAGTAGTGTAGTTCACTTAAACATGTAGTAATAGTGGTAACATTTGAATGTCTTGAACACACGAATCTTTTGTGGTTGGTCATAATGAGGAATGTATAAGTTGACGACTTCCAGAGTACTTACATTTTTGCATCAAAGTTGATACCACCAGGTGAAATCCCACCCTGAATAAAAGGTAAAGACGTTGTGTAAGTTGGATTTTACAATTTTTATGACATTCATAAACATGAAAGCAATTAGAGACTTCTCTGGATAAAAACTAAGTAAAGGATTACATTCTAATAGTCAACATGATCAAAGTTGCTTCACTAATATCTGTGAGAAATTGATCAGTATCCCAACCTAGACATGTTGAATACAAAATATAAAATATTAGCTCAAAAAGGGATGCGATCCATCCTTCAAAAGTGGAAACTTATGAATTCAATCAAACAAAACAGGACTATAAGCCCCATTACCTATCTGGGCATCTCCAGTGTTTGCGTCAATATTACCAAACTTCCCCTGATTCATTCAGCGATGAAGCTCTTAGATGGTTTCACCACCTAGCACTGAATCTATTATTCACTTCCAACAAATCATAGATGCTTTTGTTGGACACTTTGACATAGCCAGACCTATGATATTGGCATGAAACTTTTGTTCAACATAAAATAGAGGGATGATGAATCACTATTTCATTATTACTTCTGAATGTGGCCTCAAGTTGTTCCCTCATGCAAAACAAATATTGATTATTGTCAACTTGTTGAGCTCACAAATTCACTTAAACCACGAGTACGTTTTTGCTTGCTTACAAAACATCCGAAGTGATAATAGAATGTCATAGAAAATTTTCTTTCATATATGAAGCTTTGGAGATTCAAGCTAGTCTAGACTTGCAACAATACCAAACACCTATTATTCATGTAGATAGAAACATTAGCATAAGTGGAGATAGCGTGGTTGAAACTTCAAACACAAACAAACAGACGTGATACAACTCTTCTGACATACAATGTTGATAATCTATTTTCATTTACAGTTCTTTACCTAACAACTCTTACGACATATCAGTACGGTATGCTTCTATATATCTTTTTCATTCTAGAGCACACACTCTGCTAGTGATCATTGAATTTTATACATCAAAAGAATCTAAGTAGTGTTTTAGATATGATAGATTTTCACTCAACATGTCCAAATGAGTGATGATATAGAATCATTTTGTCAAACATATAAATAAAATGAATGCTCGAGTCCAATTCAACTGAAGGGCTAAAATGTAAAATATAAGTAGTTTGTGGATGCCCAATGGAGATATAAATCACTTGAGAAGAACTCGGGACATTATAAAGGACAGAAAAATAATTTAGTTGTCAATTAAAGATAAGGGCCAGAGAGAAGTTTTGTTATTTACAAAGAACTTCATAAATGCAATAAAGGATACCAAGGAGTGTTATGAAATGGTGCAAATAAGATTCTTAGATGGCATAAAGTCCAATAATGTTGAAAAATGTGACACTATGAAGGAAGTATTAGTATAATTGAGAAGAATGCTAGAAGGATACATTGAGATTACACATGAGATTCCAAGCAGTTTTCCTCCAAAGAGGAAGATTGGGAACAAGATAGACATAATTAATTCATCCATGTATGTACATGCTTCTGTAATTACTCTTCTTCATATTACTCCATTTATCCTTCAAGTTAAATGGCATACACAACTTGTCAATTATTGGTTTCCCATGTTCCAATATCCATTTCCATGGGATTACATTGGTTATCTCATTGGAAATATGATCTGCATACTTTTCTTTGTGAAGAAAAACTTCCCTCAAAATGAGCTAGTTGGATTCTATAGCATATTACTGAGTTTTTTGGTAAGCTGGAAGGGTTGTTTTTTAAGAACGTACATGGAAATCAAAATTTTCACCTAGAATGGTAGATGCATATTATTTTAAATATTCATCATGCATGGAAATCACACATTGCAATAGCATACAAGCATCAGATGTGCCACACCCCTGTGCAATAGCATATCGTGCATAGACCTAGAAAACACCACTAACTTATACAAGAAATTTACAAAAGATCAAAGGTATGCAAGCTTTACCGATGGACCAGCTAGCAAAGAAGTTCCTGAATCTACAATAGAAACACAACCTCTGGCACAGAAACCTGCAACTAAATGTTCATAAAATTCCATCAATATTTTCATAAGATTCCTTAAGAAGCAATCATGTGCCCAATTGAATAAGATGGATTGTATGCTGACCTGTTGATTGATCATCAATGAGGAAGTCTCCCATGTCAAACTGAAGGAAATAGCAAAATCAATTTATTAGAGTATATTAATCGCATGACATACCTACTAGTAACTATGACTCATACAAAGAACATGGTATGCATGTGTTTATCCTTAAATACAGTAAATCTTAAACCTGGAAAACTAACATGATCTATTACATACCTTCCAGTAACCCTTTCGAGTAACAGGAGCATATTGATTTTTACCCTTGAAGTGATTAGGATCAACACCACCAAAAGCCATGGCTACAAATGGGCTTTCTTCAATAAAAAAAAAATTTCCTTGGGAAAGAACCTTGAAACTGTTCCCAACAAATGTGAAAATGTTTCCTTTAGCAAAAATATGTCATATAAAATCTAGTGATCTATCATTGTAAATCAGTGAAAATGACTGATACAATTTTTTAGGCCGTGGGTACCTCTGGAAGATTGCCTAAAAACAAAAAAAATAAACAGTTTTTATAACTTAAGCATTCAAACAATGTCTTCCAAAAATAAATTAGCAAATAGATCTTTATTTTTTCAAGCAGATCTCAATACTTTGTTACCATAATTATCAATGCAGTCATTCTTCTTTTGTATTCCAGAGTTGAGATGTTTTCTCTAAGTGACTACTTTAAACTCGGTGATAAATTGGAAGCAATACAGAAAGATATAAATGCCTAATAAAATATTTTCACAAAGAAGACTTTGTAGCAAATTAGCAATTATGAGCAATAAAGTGCACAATGATGTTGGGGTGAAAAGTTACAATGGAAACTGAAAATACCAATGTGTACCATGCCCAACTCACAACCTACAGGGATAAGCACAA
>LPNX010991711.1:251841-310842 GCA_001517045.1 Pseudotsuga menziesii
CCTAATAAAACATGGATAACCAAAAATACTATGTATATAAGGCCATCGATGTATTCTTCCTTACCATTCATTGAGCTCCTCTCTGTTTCGAGAATAATTTAATATTCTCTACTAAACAGGACCAACCACATGAAGGTGGAAGCTCTTATGGCCCCTCCCCCCCTCACATCACTCTCAACTCCCCAAACCCAATGCATCTACTCACAAATAACAATGCATCTACTTCAAATTATTTCACTCAATAGTTGAAAGATGCTTTCATTAAATCATTCTTTAAATCATTCATTAAACCATTAAAGCATTCAACAACTGAAAAAACCATTCATTAACTCATTCATTAAAATATTCATTTAGTCAATGACAGAAAAAAAAATCAGTAAACCATTCATTTATGAAACATAGGAAAAAACCATTAAATGTTTTTTTTATAAATAAGAATTACTCAAAATTTGCTTAGTCACTTCCTTTTTACTTTCTTCTCTTTAAATTTTTAGTTAGAGTCACATCTTCTGGAATCTGATCATCGATATCCCTACTAGTCTGCTCGCAAGGTTGAACTTCAGGCGAGGGTTCTACAATAATGTCAAAATCTTTCATTAATATATTTATATTTTGATAAATACGAGTAATTCATTTAAAAAAACATTACAAATGTGTGTTTTTACTTGCCATGGGAACATCAACATGTTGAACATTATCTCGTACAGGCCCAACCTGTTCTGTGTTACCTGCATCTACATGCTCTGCAGTTGAATTGTGTAGAATTAGAATTAATGTTCATCATCTGCAATGGTCTATAAAAAACAATAGCACTGTAATAAATTCATTACCAGGATGAGAAGCATGGTCTTCGTTTGGTTGGTCATGTACATCCTCGACATGAACGGGATCATTACTTTCCTGCACAAAAAGGAATAAATAATTTATGTTAATTTATTTATAAGGAACAAATTGCATGAGCATTAATAAATTATCATTAAACTATACAATTTTTACATACCTGGACACCAGATGGATCAGTAGAAGATCATGCAATATGCCTAGACAAGCTTCTCTGGTGTTCAACAATGGCGTCAAAGTCCTGTTTGAAGCCAAGCTTCATGTAATCTGCACTGGGAAATTCTTTGAACCGATCAACCTTCATATTTGCATGATGTCATTAATTTTACATTTTTTTGTTAGAACAAAACAAAAATAATAATCTGTATGATATTTGGATGCGGATTCGGGTTTTGCAATACTTACATATCGGACCTCCAAGTTGGAGTAACCACCAGGCCCAAGCTTGTGTGGGCCAATTTTTTCAATTCTTGCCTTGGTGGCCTTAGATGCGTCTGAGAGCCTAATTAATTTTTTAAATACATTAGTCGATGTACCAAAATTGATATAAAAAGTAGTAATAATAAGGCATACCACGACATTTTGGAATGTATGCATACCTCCCTGTTCCACCTAGTGGTATCTTTCCTGATTTTCTCAGGCCATTCTCTTTTCCATCTTCCACCAGGGATTTCCACTACATAGATGGAATCATTGGAGGGCGTTCATACCTAGGGTTATTTTCTAGGTGAGCCCTATACTGGTCTTGAACAATCTTCAGATGTTTTCTAGCCTTCTGTAGGACCTTCGATGTATCGAAGGTATCTTTTCCGAACAGACTAACCAAGCGATTAGTCAGATCATCCTTTAAAGATTTTGGCTACTTGTTCCACATAGTGCGGATCGTGGGCCCAAAGATCTCCAAGGCCAAATCATTCATATGTTTATAAAATATATCATTTTCTTCAAAACATTAATGCCATCATTAGTAAACATTAAAAAATATTATCGGTATATTAGACACAAATTATAAAAACTAAATTGAACAATCTATAATGACCTGGAATCCTCTCTATATTTATTGGAACCAGTTCTTCATTCACCAAATATGTACACACTATTGAACCAGTGCTAGTCACATGAGAAGATCCAGGAAATGCTTCCACATCTCTATCTAACCCTGCATCCACCCCTTCTTCTGCAGCATCTGTTGTGGGTGGGGAAACATCGGTTGCACCCTCTGCTGCCCTCGGGGGTGTAGCAGAGCGTGTTGTCAACTGTTCAGTGGACAATATGGGAGCATTATGTGGTGTACGTGGAGTGGTTTGGTCACTGGCACTAGCATTTCCTTGACCACCACTGATAATCTCCATAGCGAGTTGTAAATTGAAACCATTGTATTATAAGTTCAATAGCATATAAAATAAAATATTATAAAGTTTTTATAAATGAATTTACATTATTATTCGTTAATTTACGTCCACTTGTTTACGTTGCTGTAACAACAATTGAATCCTTTGTTCGATCCCTTCTGTTAGTGGAATTGCTAATGTCAGACGAATCAATTCCTCATTTTGTTTTTCCCTTGTCTTTTGTAACACCCTCAATGGGTCTGCAGACTCTCTAATTTCATTATCTCTCATCAACCAGGAGACCTCATTCTATAAAGAGTTTTGATACGTTGTTTCATAAACCGAAACCCATGTCTGCAATTGAAATATATAAAAAATTGCTTAGTCTTTGAAGCAATAGTGTGCACAAATAATTATATTAGGGATTACATCTAGGATTACCTGACGCCTAGATGAGGGTGTGGTCTGATCAACAGATGGGGATTTACCTCGATCAACCACCTGCAAAAAAAGTAGAGAACATTATCACAATGAACGCGATATGTAAAAGCTAACAAATACAGAACAAAAATAAACACTATGCTACATGTTTTATATGTGTACATTTTTGAAGTATTTAGAATGTGGAATTACATTTAGGTTTACTGGTTGCCAAAAGGCTCCAGTCATCTGATCAACAGCTGTGGACTTTCCCCAGTCAATCTACAAAATAGGTAGACAACATTACCATCATGAATGCAAACATAAAAACGAAAGAATACATAACAAAATAAACATTATGCGTCATGATATACATGTTTACGATTTTAAATTATTTGAAATGGAGAATTACATTCATGTTTAGCTATTGCCCCGATGTTGTAGTCGGTTGGCTTCCTTGATCAACAATCTGCATGGAAAATAGATAATATTATATAAACGAACCTAATATACTAATGAAAATACATAACAACGTATCTATATGTGCATCCTAAATTTAATATTACATTGGAAATATCGATGTATACCTGCTTCCTTGACTCAGGTCGACAAACATCTACAGAGATGGAGGTGCCCATAAGAGAACCCTGCATAAAAAACATACTAAAATTTACCTAAGGAAACATGAAAAGTAGAAAATTACAATTATATACTAACAAAAATTACTATAGATGTTAAAATAATTAATAAAAGGGTGGTTAAATTGTTTGTTGTACTACAACCATACTAACAGTGTTTGTATCTACACGATTCAAATTGTAATCAATAAGCATTTCTTCGCCAGGAGCTATTGATTTAATTGCACATACAAATACACGGTTTCCTTCACGTGACTCGAATATGCAGTTGGGTTGCTTTAGTGTAGACCCTGGTTGTGTATTGTTTATAAACCCCACAATATTACCAGTTTTTTTTGGCCTTCCGTCCATGTACAACGTTGCTCCTTTATTTTGAGATTTGTCTTTCAGTTTTATATAATTCGTTGACAACCCATATCTATGCATACTTCATGTATATTGGACCAGGTGCATCCAATCACTGTAGTTGTAACAAGTTCCAACATACTCCATCAATTTTGTACATCTACCGTATCCAACCTTTATGTCGTCCATGAAAAACAACCCTAATCCATGCAATGACGATGGTGCAATTCTATATATCCTCTCATTCACACAAAAATCAGTGTTTACTTGAGGAACATCACTAGGCACCCATTGTTTCACTAGGTGTTGGTACCTTAAGGGCACGTCGATGTCTCCCACCATCTCATCATCATAAGAACATGACCCCCCTCCTTTGAGAAAAAAATTCATGCATTTGTTGAATTTTCTTCTGATCTTCTGACATCTAGTTGATCTAGCCCTTGTAGACCTACTGGATGTTTCACTTTCCTCTAGCCTTCCCAAACTCCCTTCGCTGGAGGAAAACATGTCTAACAAATACCTTTTTGGTTCTACCTGCACCATAGTCAAAAAAAATTTGGCATAAGCATAGCAAAAATACTTGGAAAGACTTATAAGCAAAAAAACATGGAAAGACTTATAAGAAAAAAACTTGTTAAAGAAAAATATTGTCAAGAATGAGTTTGGTTAATAGGTGTGGGCATTTGGTAGCCCTAAAAATTCTAATGTATGCCCCTCTTTTAGTTACATACAAGTATCCATTCTCACTTATTGCTTGCATTTCCTTTTCCTAACATGAATTGGGTAGGCTTCATAAGCTTCATATGTATGCTTATGGCCATTGTACTTTGGCATTTCAACGTTGTCAAGATTGAGATGATATGTTATGCATATGCATCAAATATAACACTACAATTTATGCCAATATATGTCTATACAGGGCCTGGAGGTTCTCCTTTAATGGACTATCTCCTTCAAAGAACATATATTCACATTCATCTACATTTACTTCGGATAGAAGTGATACGGAGTTGGTATGTTGGTCACTTCCATCAAAAAGAATCTTTGACATGAGTTCCTTTTTCAAGGAATCTTGATTAATCTCCTCTTCCAAACTTCTAGCTGGTCACTTTTCCACTCTACATTGGCCCGATTATTCATTTTCCTAGCCACTCCTCTCTCCCTACCCTACACTCGTTGTTGTTGTAACCCTTACCTTTGATGGTTGTAAGTGGTTTTTAGTTTTCCCATGAATGATGTTGTGATGTTGTAGATTATTATCCACTTTACCTAATATGTTTTATGATCTTTTCCATATTTGCTAGGGTGCACATACTTGTTGTTTATGGCTTCTTTTGCTTGAAAGTTGAAGGGCCTAAAAGTGCCCAGATCTCATCTAGGACCCTTTAAGAGTCATAATAACAACTATTGTTATAGGATTTTATTCTCCAAATGATACACCAAAACCATACTTATCGGTTAATATTTGTGTAGGGATGTTTTTCTGATCTCTCCCATAATTTAATGGGATTGTGACTATCAAGTCAATGCCTTATTTGCATAGTGGCAATCCTACAATAGTACACTGGAAATTCTAAAATCTAATGTATGCCCTAAAAATTCTTATGTATGCCCCTATTCCAGTTACATACAAGTGTCCATTCTCACTTATTGCTTGCATTTCCTTTTCCTAACATGTATTGGTTAGGCTCACAAAATATCATGTTATACATGGGCACTATGATATGCTCACAAATATTTATATAATGTATTATAAATTTGTGTTCCTAAAGGATTTGGAAATATACATGGATGGACACTATACTTGGTCACCAATTCTTTCACGTCTCTGGAAATATGCTTGAAACATACATCACATATAGCAAGTATGATGACATGTAGAATGTTGGAGCGATTATGGTGGTTGTGTATTTGGATATGCAGGTGTTCTTATTACTGGCCTACCCCTTTTTCAACAATAATATTTGCAGATTTAATCAAGTGTGTTTCTATATACAAGATAGAAACATATATAAAACATATAGAATAATCCTTGATCGATAAAAAGATTACAATGAGCCTCGTGACTCAGACTCAAACTCAGCCGATTCAATCGAGTTGACCCCCAACCGAGCTGACTCGTCCTTTGAAACGATTCGAGTGACAAGTTTAGTATCAAACCAAGCAAATCAGGGTATGAATGACTAGATCAGTAAAAAAATGGTCAATTCGTCCCAATCCGTACTAAATCGACTAATTGAATGTCGGACTGCACAAGTCACACACATGACACTTAAATTCAAAAAAACAATTAAACTAGAAATAAAAACATCGAGACTCTAAACCTACTTCATTGTCGATTCAATTAGCTTTGTAGGATTCTTATACATCATAACACTATTTGGAGCAAAACACAACTTGCTTTGTAGGCCCTAGATGCCACCCATGTGCAAAATCGTCAATCTATAAAGCATCCCCCAAATACAAAAATGTTATTCACAAAATAGGGCATGAACCATGTGAACAACCTTCCAAGTGGACCAGAGCAATGAGTAACCTCCAAGCATGTAATATCTCTCATGAAATGGTGTATAAAAGAGTGTAAGCATGCTTCAAATGATGACTTTATCCTTTGGTAAGGCTGAACACTACCCTTATGCATGTGTCTCCAAGGGTGTATGTTCCTCAAATAGTGAGAGAAGGCCTGTCACATACCCCAATTTTGTAAAATAATGTTAATTATTTTAATTACATTTCCTAAGACATTATGTTAAATTTAATGTAAAGTAGGAACTGATGACTCAGCAGAGTCAAAAGAAGTGGAATGTAATTCTGAATATTTTATTATTAATAAATAAAAAGTGGAGACAACAGCATTGGGAGAGCTGTTAATAAGAGGTTACTGGTCAAACTGGTGGAAGGAACTAGGTGGAGGGCAAAAGACAAGTGGCAGCATCCTCAAACACTTCCTATGTTGCAGGTGGAAACTTCCCTAGATTTGGGGTCATGATCCCCCAAGAAAGTGGGATCAGAGCAGGTGGCTCATTAAATGACAACTAACCCAAAAAGACCTAGGCAATCTTTTAAAAGTACCCAATGAATAGAGCTGAGGTTGCTCAGATATTTTCTAGAGAAGAATCATTTAGGTGGAATGCTATTCAGGAAATTCATTGGGGAAAAAGGGAAAACAGTAAGGAAGTTATTCTGAGAGGAATACTACAGTAACTTGGTTTATTACAGCTTGTTAGCTGGGAGAACTTACTGATAAGTTCAGATTTGATACTGAGTTTGAAGACTGGTATTTGACTATTGTTGCACCTAGTTCTAGCCAGGGAGACTAGAGCAAGATCGGGGGTCCTGAGGAGTCGCTGTTTGAGAGCTCTCCATGAATTGGTATGGAGGAACGGCCTCCCATTGCTGTTGGTGTCCCAGTTCCAGAACAGGTTCTGCCCTTTATTAAATCTTTGTTTTAACATTTGTTTATGATTGAATGGTAGATTTGTAGTTTATGGTATAAGAAATTAAATGGATTAGTAATGAAGTGTTCTCAGTTTATTCTGTAACAAAATATTTTTGATGAGAATTACAACCCCACCTATGTTTTTCCACATCTAGTGTGACCAGACCGTACTCCAGCATAGGGGTAAATTTACAATAAAAGTAGTACGATGAAAACATAGAATAGTATGTGATGGACTCTATAGAGTAGTTTCTTTGTGTTGTTTTTCAGAAGGAACATCTTAGTTTTAGGAGTAACATTATTTCTGTACAGAAAACTGTCAAGTCTTTTAGAACAGAGAAGTAAATTGAATTGTTCACTGATAATAATATGTACCAGAAGAGAAAACAGTTCTTAATACTATAGTTACTATCAGTAACTTTAATTGTCTACTTTAATATCAAAGAAGAGTAGCTAGAATCTCTATTTATTCCTACAGGTACTTTAGTATAGCATAATTTACTATTGTAAATTAAAATATGCTATTCATTTATTCATGTTCTACTTAGTTAAGTTTAAATAAAAACATATCACTGTAACCTATATTATCTAAATTATTAACAATATAGAACTTGCTTAGTACTTTTACTTTCTTTTCTTTATAAACATTAAATTGTAATATAATACAGAAATTATTTCTACAAGGGATTTAATACAGTATGTATAAGAACCTGATAACAACAGGCTACTTTATTCTACGAGTATAAATAAAACAAAGAACGAATTACTATTTCCCTATATACTTGTAAAGGAAACTAAATTACAAATAACAATGAAAGTAATAGTACTTCAGTTAAGGTAACAACATTATTACAATAAATAATAGTTACTACCCAATTATTTACTTTATAAAGATAGTATTATCAGTTAACTACAGTAATACCTTAATTTATTCTTGTAAATCAAAATTATAATATATATTTTGCACTCCAGAATTACTAACAGTTACATAATAAATTTTCTTTTTATACCCATTTTATTCTAATCTGAAGGGTAACAGTTCTACGTAATTATTTATCTTTAAAAATAAAGTAAGTCAAATATATAAACTTTGTACAGAAAATGTTAGCATTTAATTATAATAATACTACAGATAAATAAATCAAGTACAATATTACACAAGATATAATCAACAGTGTCGAATGCTTGATTTTCGAGCTTAACAAGTATTGTAAAACTCAATTAATAACCCCACAGTTACAAAAGAGTATTACAAACAAATTAACAATGAATTTAATAGAAGGGGCTGTATGTATTTCTCTTAGTGTCAATATTAGGGTTTAACCCTATTAATTCAAAAATACAATTAAATCACAACTGTGGAGCCAATAGAGTATTTTACTCACGGCCGTATTATAATTTAACATAAATAAGCATTTAAATTTCAGTACTGAAAGTAAACAAGAAATACAGAAAATAAAACAGTATTAATACTTATATAATAGACTTAGGGTGGAAACCCCACAAAATTTTATAATTACAGCAAAGGTAGAAGTCCTGGGTTGTAAACCCTTTTCCAACTCAGGCTCATGGCCTCAAGTTTTACACAGTAAAGCTAACAGAAAATCGAACGGCTCTTCAAAGCCCTCGGTCTCTACAAGTATTTGAAGAGTATGGAATATTTCCTCAATTTTATACATTCTTAAACAAAACTTAAAACACAAAATAAACTAACTTATATAATCACGGCCGAAGCCAGAGCACCCTCGCACAATGCAAGGCCTCTTCATTTACTACAAGTATCAAACAAGTTAACAGGACAACTGAAGTTGCAAGGGTTACAGGCCTCATTGCACCAACCCTCAAAAGTTCCAAAGGAACCCCACAAAGAGAAAGAGCCATGGTGTAACCAGGCTTACCGGGAACTTGTAGCCGCTGCAACTACTTTGCATCAGAAGCCGCGCAGAAGAAAAGGCCGAGACCTGTTACCAATAAATAAAACATCATTAATAAAAATGTGTAAGCAGGGTTATATTTCTTATAACTGAAATGAACAGTAAATCGAAGAAGATTTGCATTATTCTTTCTTACCTGGACTTTTTATGGAGATGCGACCACCAGCAGCATTGAGACAACCTTCAACGCGAAGAAGAAACCCCACTGCACATAGGGAGAGGAGGATTAGCTACGGCAACACTCAACCTCCATACAAGAGAATAAGACTACGACCATACTAAAGGAGGGTTCAATTACAGTCAAGGGTTTCAGGCTCGAACTGAAAGGACAACTAAACCCGAAGAGAGAACCATTATCAAAGGATTAACAGCAAATCCTAAGGACGACACTTCCTTAACGTGCTTTCGGACAGGCTCGTAGAAGGATAACAACTGTAGAATAACCCTACAGAGGAGCGGCGCAACGAAGGTGCACCAACACCATCGCAGAGCGGCAGGAGGCCGAGATTTACAGTATGAACAATGAGTTTAGGGTTCATGGAGGAGCCCCTTATAACCGTGCAGCACTTGGCCACAATAGCGCCACGTAGTTGTTTAATAATTCACAAGCCGTGGGTTTGATTATAAAGTTTCAAAGATCACCTCTCCACGAGTATTATAATTGTCTGCTCAATGATTCCGAAGGTTCCACTTTATGATAATCCATGTAAACGCTGCATGGGAAATAGATACACATTGTCATTACACCCTTGCCTTGGTAATCATCAAGATCATGGAGAAATTTACAACGACCCTTATACATCTAGAGTATGGTCTCTTGAAATAAAAAGATTACCCTTTGACTTTTGGCTCGATTTGGATTATAACCCTTTTTACTAAGGTAAGTATTTTCATTTTCATCATAGCTTAGAAGGGCTTGTAAAGGAGGCAATTCCTTATAAAGTTGTAGAACTTAAAATAAAAACGGAACTATAATTTGATCATAGTTGGTTAATTTATTTTAGATCTCTTATTTCATACCTTATACTTTTCTTATGCATTATGACTTTATGCATAATGGAGTTTTAGTTCAATCAACTTCTAACATAAAATAAAAGTATACGTTGGAAGATTATAAGGAGATTTATAGTGAGAAACTACGCCAATGGTCTTATTGTCCATAGTAACCCAAATGGTTTATAACTATTTTGGATAAAATAGTAATGATTGATAGAGAGATACAAGAGAAGAGTAGTAACTACTATGTAGTGATAGCTTTTGCTTAAAGTAATATCCTTAATCATGATTTATAATTTGATAAGGTTAGGCCACATTTTATTATCTAAAAGTTTCACAACAATAAAGCAGATAGGCCTTAAAAAGATTTAAGAGATGCAATCTTTTACGAAATATAGTCCCTTAAGGACTTGTCCCATTGTAAACATAAAGGGGATAGGATAAAACCTGTTCAGTAAGATATTTATATTATTAAAGATAAGCTTCAGTGATGCTTGAAAATAGTTGATGAATGAATAGGAACTCTATGCTTTAACATTAGTATAGTTTTCTTAAAAGGCAGCCTAAAACAAAGTTGTAAGCTCTTTTAAAACTTAAGAGTTTAAAAATAGAAATGGTAATACCTAAACCTTCTATCAGTTTACATTTATTAAGTAACGTATTCATATACGAACGAAATCATACAATGGTTGGTATAGCTCTGTTACTCTTACTCTATTATAAAGAATTCAGTAAGACATTTTCATACATCACGACTAAAATAGATTTGAAATAGTTCCAAAACATCAAGAACCATAAAAGTTTACTTCTACTAGAAAGAAGGCTAGTTATTAAATGTACCTCAACAAGCATTGGAAATTATTTAACATTTATTTTTCTTACTGAGATTTTCTTTTGCGACAAACTTGTTATACTTTATAATTGTGACAAGCAGCACCAAAACTCTTACCTGTAGTCTGTAAGAACAGGAAAACTTTCTGCATTAGCTCGAAAGCTAAGTAAGCCCAGTATGCATGACAGTCTCACCTTGTGGTCGCAAAAAGGAATAAAGTCAGTCAACCAAAAAGAACTGTTCTATCACTAAACATATCCAACAGATAATTAAAATAATGAATGTGGTAATATATAACTAATTTAATAATTAGTTTACCATAATTATGAAATTTATATGCTTTTAAAAAAAAATTAAATTTTTCAGAAAATTTGGGGTTTTGACAAGGCCTTCCTCTAACAATAAACCAGTACACCAAGGTGAATTGGCCCTCTTTAGATATTCTATTTTATGCACAGGGGCCCTTAATACAGAACAAACTTGGTATTTTAGGGCCAACTAGAGTTGTTACTTCTCTTGTGCACAGATCCAAATATTTTTAGGGTTGTTTTGTGACCTACGGTTGCAAGGAAAGCCACCAAAGACTATTATTTGCTAATGATCTCCTTCAAGGGACTGCCGAGAATCACCTAAAGCACAATCCAACTTGGTTTATAGGGTCTAAAATTAAATGATATTTGTTTTATTTAGGTTTGTTTACCCCGCTTTTCTGGATAAAAAGCACCCAGAATTCATGATATTGCTATAAATTGTTGATTAGGAGGTTGGAACAACCCTTATTTATTCCCAGAATGAAGGTTTGAGGCTGTTGGAGTGCCCATGCCTGCTCTTTATGTCCATATCTATGCCCAGAATTGTTTGTTAATGTCATTTCAACCCTCAAATTCAACCCAACATTTTTCAAAGCCTATTTTTTCCGTTGTTCGTCACTTTTCATAGGGCTATTCATGCCAAGAATTGCCTTTTAACCCTCCAATTTGGCCTAGATTTAGAGGTACGCCTGTTTGGTGATGGATAAGTGCACAAGGGTGCCCAAGATGCTGAAATAGGGTTGCTTCATACCCTTTTTTACTGTCAAACGGGTTTGTTTGTGCCCAAAATTCATGTGGATGCTGCTATAAGGTATATGAACGAGATTTTAGGGTTGTTTTCACCCACAAATTTCTCATTTTCACAGCCAGAATTGCAAAGACCGCCTCCTATTGCCGTTGATCATCATCTTTTATTGCTGCAATGTGCCTAGATCTGAAAGTTGGCCTAATTATAGCTGATTTGAGATGCTTTACTATTTGTTGTGACCTTCAGAATGCTCCCAAAGTGCTCAAATTTGTCCCTTTAATGCTCATACTTGATTCTAGAGTTGTTTATGCCCATAGGACTGCCCAGCATTGCTCCTAGTGTGCTCATAATTGAAAATGAAAGGGCTCACTGTTGTTACACTCCATAAACTATCCAAATTTCAACACCAACTCAGAACTCCTTGCTCTTGGGGGCTTTGGAGTGAGTATGAAACGTTGCCCTATCAGTGCAATGATTCTTCCCAATGTTTGACAGTTGCCCTGTGATTTCCATTACATGATTGCCATCTATAAACCATTATTGTGGTTTCATCATTTCTCCCATTCAAGAACAAAAAAGTAGACATGACTTCTCTCCCTACAATAAGTCCACGTGCACATAATGACTAGATTTGGTACTTCCTAACTTTTCAGTATTCCTTTTGACAACAAAAGTGAAACATGAAACAATATCCTTACTTTCAGCATCTTGCACAGTTGATGGCTTTGATCGAACTGTATAAGTACTTTGTCCCAAAGTAAATATTTTGAGACCTACGAACGAAGGGGAGCGAGATGAATGGTTGAAGGACTCCAATGGAGGATGAATTGATGCCTTGTTCTGCCTACCCAAAGGTCATTTTATAATGAATATTATCCCTAACTTATCATTTATTTGTAGTCTTCTATTGTTCACCCATACTGCTCTAATAAACAAAGTTTTATGGCAATATAGTATGTATATTCATGATGATGTTTGTTTTCCCATATTAATTTTCCACCCTAAGGCAATGCTAACTTGTTTTCCCATACTAATTTTCAACCCTAAGGCAATCCCATAGTAGAAAGAACCAAAAAATACTATTCCGCACAAATCAAAAGGCTCTTAAATTAACCATATCATGCCTTCCTCAATGATTTGATGAAACCAAGGGGATGGAAAAAGGGCAAGGAAACATCAAATATTACTCACACCAGGAAATAATTCTAAAGCTAACCGACTTTCTAAACCACAAAGGTCATCTTATCGTGTTAATTGTAAGAGGGACAAAAAAAAATCAGACACGGTGAAAATTGACATAAATGTTCAAATAAAAAATAGAGGACATCAAAATACCTAGTACTTGCTTCAAGACCCAAAGCATAAACCAGAAGATTCATGATTGTCCATTAATGGCCAAGTATTACCTAACCCAATTTCCAGTCAACTAAGCACCTCATGGTCGAATAATGATATTGCAGCAGACTGCATACATCCTTCACTTGAATGATGTTAGGATTGCCAAGAACTAACATCATTCAAGTGAAGGATGTATGCAGACTGCTGCAGACATTATATCTCTCCTCATTCGATTTACTACAAAGTGTTGTAGCTTGCTTAGTGCTCCTCTCTGTTTATCATTTACGTTCAACATCACGGTGAAATCAACAAGTCCAGGCAAATATTCCAGTACAATGCCTTTACAGTAATGGACAAATAATGATGTTGAGTTTAGAGTGGATGTTTTAACCTCTTCAATGCTACTCTGTAGTGCATAACCCAGCACTTTAGAGGCATATTTCCCAGTGGTAACCTACAACAATCACACACACAGATATATATATATAGTCCATGGTGGTGAAGAGCGGACATTTCTAGATCTGCTACTTGGCACGTTCAGGAAAGAAAAGAATGTTTTAAATACATTTATATCAGTCTGTAATATTTGCTGATTTATTCCTTTTAGCTTGTCTTGATGATGTTTGTTTTCCCATATTAATTTTCAACCCTAAGCCAATGCTAAATTGTTTTCCCATACTAATTTTCAACCCTAAGGCAATCCCATAGTAGAAAGAACCAAAAAAGAATATTCTGCACAAATCAAAAGGCTCTTAAATTAACTATATCATGCCCTTCCTCAATGATTTGATGAAACCAATGGAATGGAAAAATGGCAAGGAAAAATCAAATATCACTCACACCAGGGAATAATTCTAAAGCTAGCCAACTGTCTAAACCACAAAGGTCATCTTATCGTGTTAATTGAAAGAGGGGCAAAAAAAAATCAGACACGGTGAAAATTGACATAAAATGTTCAAATAAAAAAAGGACATCAAAATACGTATTACTTGCTTCAAGACCCAAAGAATAAACCATAAGATTCATGACTATCCATTAATGGCCAAGTATTACCTAACCCAATTTCTAGTCAACTAAGCACCTCATGGTCGAATCATGATATTGGGCCAAGTTTATTATAAATTCCAAGAAGCAACCGATAGAGCAACCAAACATCCACTCTAAAAGATCGCCAAGAACTAACATCATTCAAGTGAAGGATCTATGCAGAATGTTGCAGACATTATATCTCTACTAATTCAATTTCCTACAAAGTGTTGTAACTTTCTTAGTGCTCCTCTTTGTTTATCATTTACGTTCAACTTCATCATGAAATCAACAAGTCCAGGCAAATCTTCTAGTACAACGCCTTTACAGTAATGGAAAAATAATGATGTTGAGTTCTTGGAGATCCTGTAGAGTGGATGTTTTAATCTCTTCAGTTCTACTTTGTAGTGAAGAGCGGACATTTCCAAATCTGCTACTTGGCACATTCAGGAATGAAAAGAATGTTTTAAATACATTTATATCAGTCTGTAATATTTGTTGATTTATTCATTTTAGCTTGTCATGATGATGCTTGTTTTCCCATATTAATTTTCAACCCTAAGGCAACGCTAACTTGTTTTCCCATACTAATTTTCAACCCTAAGGCAACCCTAAATTAATAATAATAAAATATTTTAAATATTTTAATATTTAATAATAAAATATTTATGTATGTAATATTGCATAAAATGGTAATTAATTTTAGATTTTTCTTCTTTAAATTTAAACTTAATTTTATATTTTTCTTCTTCTTTTAGATTCGATCTTGAGGCCTATGTGAGCTTTCACATGAGCGTCTACCAATTGACGACCCTTGGGGTTAGCAACCATAAAACTATCATGACGTATCAATTAAGGAGGATCCTTGGGATTAGTAACCATAAAATTATCATGGTATCTAAAAAATTGAAGGTACCAATATCAACCTTAGGATGCCAATCTCCAATATTTTTGCACCCATAACCTCACAAAAACTCCGTGAAAACAAAGAGTTTGGAATTTGTAGGTTACTAGAAATGTGAAAAAATTGGAGTTACCAATCAGAGTGATGGTATGTCAATTGATATTAGTGATCAAGTAATGAGCAAGTATTGGATGGATACACTATCAAATATGTGGTATAAACCTCAACACATCCCTAAACTAAGATCTATGGGTATATTTTTATTATTATTATTTCCTATTGATAGTTATTTCCATTCATTTATCAAATTACGCATGGATTATGGTGCGTTTTATTCCATGAAATGAAGCAATTCAAAGGTGAAACTATTTTTTATCATCACCATTAATGACTCGTTTATAGGCATTATCTAGGTTCTCCTTGTTAGGTACCACATGTACCTTCTCGTATCCCCTATCTTTTGAAGGGTTGAAGGTATTACAAAAGGTACTAGATCACCGAATGGAAAAATATAGAAAAAACTGATATTCTATTATTTTGATAGTATGTTTGTAGGTTCGATGCTTTAGTTATGCTATATTGACAAAATAAAAGTTGCATGCAAAACAATGTCATGCCAAAAGGCCCTATAATATAGTTGTTTTGGAGAATAAATAGGAAGAAGACTGTCAGTGAGAGAAGGTACACATACCCATAATAATAATTTTGATAGTACGTCGAGATATGTGAGGCATGCAAGAAATGCATGTAGTGGAAGATGTAGGTACAATTATCAAAATAGTTTATTTAGTCAAACTTATTACCTTTCTTTTTTGCATTGACTTAGCCACTTTCAATTCACTAACTCTAAAATAGCTAATAAGTGTTGGCTAATAATGGTGATGATTCATGGTATTATGTTTCATTAGGTTGCAACATTGCAAACTTGTGAAGCATAATACCACGAATCTTCATCGTTGCTTGGCTGAACACTTGTTATCTTTTGTGAGATATAGTTCATGTGGACAAAGTTCTTGAACGCTGTCCTCATGGACAGTTTTGTTTGATGATGATATTTACAGGTATGTAGAAAAAAATTTAATATTTTGAAAAAATAGTTATTGTAAGTGGATTACTTCATTCAATCACTTAATGAAAATATATTGTATAGTCCAAGCTCTCATGGTGTTTAGAGCTTGGGAATTACTGGTTTAGGTTCGAGTTGCTTTCTAATATAAGGTTTCTATAATAAAACACCTTAAAGAAGAAATCCATAACATTTGGTAGAATTCTAGCAAACCCTTGTTGTCGCTACAATTTGGAAAATATTGGGTTAGGTTTGAGTTTCTTTCTAACCTAGGGATTTTATAATGATCTTGAATGATCTAGGGGTTAGGTTCGAGTTTCTTGCTTATAACAAAATATAGCTCGGCAATCCTGCTCGGGGCAGCGACCGATTTTCATCCTTCTCCACCGGACTGAGCATACATGTGAGCAAAAAAAATCTATCTATCGTGGCTATGGTGGAACTCGAATCCTTCTCTAAACCTCCCTTAAGCATATCATTTGTGTGGGGTCGGCTTAATAGTTTATTTGGGAACCGGTTGCTGAGATAAATCACATAAAAAAAACCAAACCAGTTTGAATGCGAACCAAAATGTGGTGGGTTCGTCCACTAATTGTAACGCTCAGACTAGCCAGACTTTAGAATCCATATCAGCCAATATGGGTCAAATGTGGGTTAGTTGAAACTGTCAAATTGGGTCTGTTATTAGCTGATCAATGTAAATGCATGCACAGCAAAGAAAACCCATGTTTAAAAGCTGATAAAGATAACACAACTATCTATTATATTCCTACTATCAGGGGATCTGTTGAACGCACCATTGAGGCAGAATACTCCGAAATCCTTTTTCTTTTATTGCTTCCCTCTCAAAAAAATTCACAATTGAATTCGGATGCATTACAAACAAAGGTTAAAAAAGGAAGGATTCAAGTTGGTGAAGAAGCAGGTAGTATAGACAGAGACCCTTTGGGTTGTTGGTAAAAGTAAAGTAATCAAGTAGGCAAGGTATATAAATGAGGTGTCTAAGTGCTCACCCACACAATATCCCGTTCACCATAACCGAGTGAGAAGGAACACATCACCACTGGACGAGAGAGTGAGGACCATCCGACCCCATAAAAATGGGGGTTTGCTTTATTCAAAGCCTAAATTGAGAAGGAGGGATTGAAACGTACCAACCTTGCACAACCTGGGTCTAAGCCTACTTTAATAGCCTCTGCCTTTCCTCTATTGGCTAAGAAACCTTGGATATTTGTAGGACTATCTTAAAAAATTAAACATAGACATGAATTAGGGCACGATACTCACAATTTTGGGATGCATTGTCTCGACTGACAATTGGCCTCCTTGTCCGCTACTAAACCACAACAATCCACTCTCCTTAGTCTTCGTGGCCGATCCAAATCGTTGCTCCCACTGTCCAAATTGTTGCTCCCACTGATATTGTTCTTCAGCCAAGTTGCACAGATCGACCCTTGATCATTGAACGACAAGCACCCTACGAGATGCACAGCACAGAGGAAGAAGATTTCTCGTGATCACTGAACACAAGCACCCAATGAGATGCACAGAAGAAGCTTTCTCATGAAGCTGAAAGGAAAACAACGCGCCACTGTTAGTGTTTTTTTGCGGTTTTATGTTTTTGTTATTTTATTTATATATATGTATTATAAATAATTGTTTTATAATTATTTATATATTTTTTTTTTATGTTTTAATATATTTATGCTTTATTTTATTTATATATATATATATATATATATATATATATACTATGTTTTATTTATATATATATATATACTATGTTTTATTTTATTTATTTATTTATACTATGTTTTATTTATTTTTTATATACAAAGAGGGGGGTGTATCTATGTGAGTCTTTATGTGTGCAGTGAATCTATGATGATGAGGATGAGGATGTCACTGATGATGATGATGTCGATGATGATGATGGTGATGATGATGATGCTAATGAAGATGAGGATGCTGATTATGAGGATGAAGATGATGATGATGATGAAGATGAAGACTCGATGATGATGAAGATGACAACAATGATGATGATGATGATGATGGTGATGACCGTCTTGATATCATATGAAATGATGAAAATGATAACGATGTTGATGATGATGATGATGAAGATGACGCTAATGATGCTGTAGATGGCAATGATGATGTTGGTGATGATGATGACGACGATGCCGTCACCGCCGATGATGATGATAATGATGATGATGGATGATCATGATGTTGATGGATGATGATGATGATGTTGATGATGATGAAGATGATCATGATGATGATGATGATTATGATGTTGATGATGATGATGATGATGATGATGATGATGATGATGATGTTCATGATGATGATGAGGATGATGGCGATTATGAACCACATGATGATGATGTTCATGATGATGATGATGATGATGATGATGATGATGAAGATGATGTTGATGATGATGAACATGATGATGAGGAGGAGGAGGATGGTGAGGATGATGACGATGATGAACCACATGATGATGATGACGATGACGATGATGTGTGATGATGATGATGATGTGTGATGATGATGACGATGATGATGAAGATGATGATGTCTGATGATGAAGACGATGATGATGAAGATGATGATGATGAATATGATGATGATGATGATGATGATGACGTTGATGATGATGATATGAGGATGGTGAGGATGACGACGACGACGACGACGATGACGACGATGATAATTATGATTTTGATGACGATGATGGCAATGATGATGATGATGACAATGATCATGAGGATGATGATTTTGAAAGCATGCATGGCTTGGCAATTTTCTTTTTAAATCAATTTCCAAATTAAAAAGGACCCAATTCTTTTATAATCATTATAATATTATTTGTGCCCTTTTTGAGCTTGGATTCAATATAACAAAATATGATAGACCAATATGGTAACATTGTCGTCGTCATTGTCATCACCATCATAAAAAAAGTCATAAATTCCTAATAAAAGAAAGAAGAGAACAATGATTTATTATCACATACACTTTTACTAAGAACCTTGAAATATATCTTATTGAATAGCTATAAGGCACAAATATGCTATTGAGGAGACTCAAGCTTTGGTGGGTGGAATGACAACAATTAGGAGAGTCAAACTTTGGTGGGTGGAATGACAACATTTAAACGACTTAAGAATCCATTGTTGTGGCAATTTAACAAAGTCTAAATATCTAAAATGATTTTGATGTTTGTCGCCAAACTATAAAGTTGCGGTAAGATCAAAGATATATGAAAATTTTGGAATCTAATATCTTTTCATGAGCCATAAGGTATGTAAAAGATTAAAAAAAAACATTAATGTTATGTTCTACATTCTTAACATCTAATATTTTTATTATAGCAATAAACTAAGTAAAAATTGTGGACATCAATTTTGCTAACTACATTCTTCTATATAAATATCTTATTTAAATTAAATACTTTTTTTAAATAAACTTAAAACATTCAAAACAAAAATAAAATCATAAATTCTAAAATTTCATATAAAATATTTTATGGAAAAATATTTCAAATATAAATAAAATTAAATATTTATAGCTATATTCACATTAGCATATATCACGTCAAAAGAAAACCATGTGTGCTACTAACTACAATGTATCTTATGTGCATTATCAAATGATAAAGGTTTAGGCATAAATCACTTAAAATTAATATTTATTTATAGTATTTGGCAATATAATTAACTCACACTATCAAGATATTAGTGTTTTAAAACACTAATCTTCACACTATGATGATGATGACGATGATGATGAAGATGATGATGATGACGATGATGACGACGACGACGATGATGATAATGATGATTTTGATGACAACAATGACAATGATAATGATGATGACAATGATGATGGTCATGATGATGAAGATGGCGATGACGACGTCGACGATGATGATGAAGATGACGATGAGGGTGATTATGATGATGACGATTATGATGATGATGATGATGATGATGATGAAGATGATAATGATGATGATGATATTGAGGATGGTGATCATGAGGATGGTCAGGATGATGATGATGATGATCCACATGATGATGATGATGATGATGATGTTCGTAACTCTTTTTAAAAAGAAATAAGATAAAAGAATAGGTCTAATTAAATATTTACCTTTCATTATATTTCATCGTTGATGATGACAATGACGATGATGAAGACGACGACGATGATATGAAGTAATTAATTTGATCTAGGTTTAATTTTAATGATGATGATGGTGATGAAGATGATGATGATGGCAACGATGATGACGACGATAATGAAGATGATGATGATAATTATGATTTTGATGATGACAATGATGACAATGATGATGATAATTATGATTTTGACGACGACGATGACAATGATAATGATGATGACAATGATCATGAGGATAACGATGTCATCTTCATTGGTTATGATGAAGATGATGATGTTGGTGATGATTATGTTGATGAGGATGACGATGATGAAGACGATATGACGATGATGATGAAGACAATATGAAGACGATATGACAATGACGATGATGAAGACGATGACGATGCTACAGACGTCGATGACAATGATATGAAGTGATTAATTTGATCTAGGTTTAATTTTAATGATGATGATGGCGATGAAGATGATGATGATGGCGACGATGATGACGACGATGATGAAGATGATGATGATAATTATGATTTTGATGATGACGATGATGATGATAATTATGATTTTGATGATGACGATGATGATGATAATTATGATTTTGATGATGATGATGACAATGATCATGAGGATAACGATGTCATCTTCATCGATTATGATGAAGATGATGATGTTGGTGATGATTATGTTGATGAGGATGACGATGATGAAGATGATATGACAATGATGATGACGATGATGAAGACAATATGCCGATGACAATGATGAAGATGATGACGATGCTACAGACGATGGTATGAAGTAATTAATTTGATCTAGGTTTAATTTTAATGATGATGATGGCGATGAAGATGATGATGATGATGATGATGACGACGATGATAATGAAGATGATGATGACGACGATGATGAAGACGATGATGACGACAATGATGAAGATGATGATGATAATTATGATTTTGATGATGACGACGATGCTGATGATAATTATGATTTTGATGACGACGATGACAATGATGATGATGATGACAATGATCATGAGGATAACAATTTCATCTTCATCGATTATGATGAAGATGATGATGTTGGTGATGATTATGTTAATGAGGATGACGATGATGAAGACGATATGACGATGACAATGATGATGACGATGATGAAGACGATATGACAATGACGATGCTACAAACGACGATGACGATGATATGAAATTTGATCTAGGTTTAATTTTAATGATGATGACGGCGATGAAGATGATGATGATGGTGACGATGATGACAACGATGATGAAGATGATGATGATAATTATGATTTTGATGACGACAACGATGACTATGACGATCATAATTATGATTTTTATGATGACGATGACAATGATAATGATGATGACAATGATCATGAGGATAACGATGTCATATTCATTGATTATGATGAATATGATGATGTTGGTGATGATTATATTGATGAGGATGACGATGATGAAGACGATATGATGATGACGATGATGATGATGAAGACGATGATGAAGACGATATGAAGATTATATGATGATGATGATGATGAAGACGATGAAGATGCTACAGACAATGATGACGATGATATGAAGTAATTAATTTGATCTAGGTTTAATTTTAACAATGATGATGGCAATGAAGATGATGATGATGACGATGATGATGACAACGATGATGAAGATGATGATGACGATGATGATGATGATGATGATGAATATGATGATGATAATTATGATTTTGATTACGATGAAGACGATGATGCTGATGATAATTATGATTTCGATGATGATGATGACAATGATCATGAGGATATTTACCTTTCATTAATTATATTTCATCGTCTTCTTCATCCATGTCATCGTCTTCTTCATCCAAATCATCATCTGTATCATCAGATCCAGAGAAAACATTGTAAGGGTTGGCCATATCGTCATTGTCATCATCATCAGTTATGCTCATCGTGTCATCGTCGGTATAAATTTCGTTGGAAATGTTTGCTACATGATCATATTCAACTGTTTCTTGGAGTACATCTTCTGTTGGATCATCATTATCATCTAACTCATGTTGATCATGCACTGCATCAACATATCCTTCTTCAAGAGAACTCTCTTCATTAGCATCATCTAGGTTATACTTTACCAGCCTTCCCCTTGGATCGTGTCTCACAACAAATGACCAACCACTTTACCTGGAACCTCTAAGTAAAATACTTGTTCACATTGGCTTGGAAGAACATAGGGCTCTGTTCCTGGCTCAAACAACCTTGTGTTTACCATGGTAAATCCATTATCATCTTCAATAATAGTTATATCAGGATCACGTTGATTCAATCGTAACCTGTACCATTTGACAATGAATAGAACTACCTTAAAGGATTTAAAGTCACACTGTATAATATCTTCCAAATACCCATAGTATCGATTTTCTAAGACTTCTGGATGTATGTCAATTCTAGATGAAACATTGGTAACCTCAAAGACAGCAGATATCCCAGAATCTGATGTTTTCTTTGTTTCATCCAATTTTTGGATCAGATATCTACCTCCATTATAGACCATAGCCTTATGGTGTTTTACCTGCAATAAGAAATACACGAAAACATTACACAACCATTCAGTCCTTATGCAACAATACATGTAAAAGAAGAACATGTACGTCAAAATGTAATTTGAAAAATAAAAGATTTAGAGGGATTGATTAATTATATGCTTGCCATTATCTCTTTTACACCATATGCCAAATCGATTTACCTTTCTGTTAGATTTCTATCTCCATTGTGTTGTGCTGCTTTTACCAATGAAGCCACACCTTCCCATGATATTCCATGACCCGATTGTTCGCATCGTTCAATCCATACCTTCATCCATTCAATATTGTTTGCGATGTATAAATTAATTGCATCCCATTCTCGACCAACTGTTTAATGACAATAACCATTAAAATGAAAGAAAGGTGTAAATCTCCCAAACAAAGTATATGCTCTTAATTGAAGCAATTATGACTAGAAAATACAATTAGAATATGAACGATATAATAAACATCCACTAGATAATAATTACCTTTTAGCTACCTCAATCTACCTTTCCCCTTTAGTTGTTTCCATTCAAATTTGTTATTGGAGTCTGGATCACAAATGTGACGTAAATTGAGTTTTGATGTTAAAATAGGAAGATATTCACTAACATACAGCATGTTTTGGTATACCGTATATCCTTCCATCATATAACCCTCAACATGTGCTCGTTGTCTCACCAAACCCTTCATAAATTTCAATTTCCTCTCAACCATCCACATTGACCTTGAGTGCATAGGTCCACACAACTCAATATCCTCAACTTGGTGTATGAGGTATTGTTCCTGTGCATTGAAAAATGTCGATGGTAGATGCTTCTGCATTTCACACATGAGACGAGGAATTTCTCTCCTCCAATACTTTATATATTCTTTATTGATTTCTTTAGATGTCAACCATCTACAAGTGACGCAAACCAATAACAATTTTTTAAAAAAAAAAACATTAAATTACAATATATGCTGAAATAGTGCACAAAAAAAAAATATAAATTATATGGAGAATTAAAGAAACACTAAGCACATGCAAGTAATCACTAGTTACCTCATGTATTTACCAAGATTATATATAACTTGTTTGACATTGTTGTCTAAGTTGTCTGGGAGAGAGAGAGGTAGAACATACTATATCAATATACAAACCACGCCATTTATTAAACAAAGAGTATACAAACAAGAAAAAAAAATATACGCAGTAAAATGAAAAATATATATACATATATATATATATATATATATGGATATAACAATAATAATTACCTTGATGAAGACATGCCAATCATGTGTTTTTACCCCCACAAAATCACCTTTTTTTGTTATGATATTCTTCAAGTTCGCACAAAATCCAGTGGGAAATTTAATTCTCCGCATTACTTCTTTGACAACATTACTTTGTTGCTCCGTAAACATCCATGGAATTGAGTTTATATTAACTTGTTCTCCGTTGGTATGAAATTGGATGACGTCTTTCATTGCATGGTTGCTTTCTTGAATGTCTTTGCAAGCTTTCAAAACTTTATCTTTCTCCCTCCTTATCTCTAGCAGTTTCCATAAGGTTTCAGTAACATTCTTTCCAATATGCATTGTATCAAACAAATGAGCAATTTGTAGGTGCTCATGGTAGGGAAACCTACTGAATTGAATAGGATAACTTTTCATTCCTCGTGGAAGCCCATTAATTCCTTCATGATCACGATGGACATCATGAATATTAGTTTATAAATAAATTTTATCATAAATCAAATATGGCCACTACAGTAAACAACTCACAATAAAAATTAAAATACATAACAATTCATATACGACGATCCATACGTACCATGATGACCATTTCTATTGTATTGCATCTTCCAAAGGTGAGGTGTCATTCTCCATGGTTTTAATGTAGTATCCTACTTCCCATTGAAAAAAAAGAATCATTTGTTCTATACCTATGATTCTTAGAGAGGAAATTCCTATACTCATCAAACACCTCCTTTCTTAAGCTTTTTGAACGACGAGATTTTATCTTAGGACCACAAACTAGACATACAAATTTACCCTTTGTCTGAAGACCTACAATATTTAGATATGGAATATCTATGTCAAATATATTCATATATAAACTATTCTAACTACTCCATATCATTAAATGCAATTAAAGTGGAACTTAAAATTACAAACCACAAAATGAAATTAACCCAGGGGCATCGTGTATTATCCATATAACCATTGCATGGAATTGAAATTTTCTTTACCGTATTGGTCTAGATACATCATACATAGTTATTCCGTTCCATAACTTCAGTAGCTCATCTATAAGAGGTTCTATGTATACATTCATATCTTTGACTTGGAACTCACCAGATTGATTTGAAGTACATATAAAATATATCATTATGAGAACCATTAATATATATAAACCGTGCACAAGAGTAAAATTATATATATATATATATATATATATATATATATATATATATATGAAATTAAGAAACATAATACGACAAATGAGATGCCACAACTACATTATAAATAAAACAGTTTTCGACAAAAAAACCTGGAATAATCATCGACAACATTATGTGCTCCCTCTTTATTGACAACCATGGAGGAATGTTATTGTTGATAACAAAAATAGGCCCCACTGTGTAAATGGATTTCATCTGTGTAAATGGATTAACACCATTTGATTCCAAAGAAATCCTAATATTACGTGGTTCGTCTTTAAAGTGAGGCCACTTTTCCTCCATATCTCTAAAAGCAGAACAATATGTAGGCATTTGGATAACATCATCTTGACTTCTGTTCCTGGCATGGTAATCCATAAATTGCGCTATGTTTTTTCACCTGAACAATCGTTACAAACGTTAAATGATGGGAATATAACGAAGAACCTTCTAAGGCACCTTTTTTGTTACTTTATCTGTACGATATCTACTTACATGACATTCTGGACATTCTATTGCAAATTCATGTTGATTATAATATATAACATGGTCATCGAGGCATGCATGAATTGCTTCATAGTGCATTCCAATCTCATGGTGGAAGATAAATCTCGATATTTGCGAGGTAAAATATTTGGTGGTGGTAACAAAAATTCAGCTATCAAGCTACAATTTTTTTTTAAATAGTTAATGTAATAAATAAATAATATTAATGAAACACGCTTCATCCGTATGATGATCAATAATGAGTTAACAATACAATTATTATAAGAATACATATAAACTTTATCACGATCCTATATATGTGATGGATTATTTTACATACTTTAGCAACCATGTGATTGCAATGTTTGAAAGACCATTCATAACCTTCAAGTTCATTATCAACAATACAGCAGAAAGAAGATTTGTTTTGGAGCCTTCATAAAGGGGTTCATATGCCTTATCGAGAAGAGGTATATCGTGAACAACATCAAAGTCATCATCATTTTCATAATCAACGTTTTCGTCATAATCCATTCTAACATTAAATGAATCATGGATCAATGTATTTGTACCATCATCTTCAATTACATTATCGGTATGATCATCTTGTTCAATATGATCATTCACTTGTTCTCCATTAAACATACATGCTCCATGATCCTGATCCTGAACTTGTTCTAAAAGCACTTCCTCTGGATGATATGTTGTGGGGTGTCTTTCCTTTAATATAAATACATAGAAACATCAATAGATATACATTAATATATGAAAAATAAAAATAATACATACAATTACCAAAAAAAGAATATAATAAACTTTATGATGCTAAACCTACAAATGGACGATCTTCCTTCCCCCCCTCAGCGTGTCCATCTTCCATGCAATGTTTTGTGGCTGTTGAGATCAATATTATTCTCCTCTTAAATCCCCTGCATTGAGTACATGGACAATAACATTTTCCATCACCCCTTCGTTTCGCTACATCTCATAGTCTAGCAAGCAATTATTGGTTGTCTTCGTTTGGATCCGGAATATTTCTATTTGACATTTTGTCACAAACTTCGTGAATGAATATAACTGGTTGTCTTAAAAAATCAAGTTCCACGCATCAACATTTTGTCAAACGGAGAGAATTCAAAGAATAAAAAATTCCCGGAAAACAGTCTGTCGATGAAAAAAAAAATTCCCACAATCGCCCATTGAAGAATAAAACAATTCCTGAAAACGTCCATCGAGGAACAAATAATTTTCACAAATCATCCATCGAGGAACAAATAATTTCGCAAATCATCCATCGCTTCTACAACAAACATGTTGAAATGTTTAAAAAAAATTATATTTATAATGGTCAGGTGTCGGATATTCGACACCTTGAACATAGTTACCATTGAAAATATGGGACCAAAAATTTCAAATCATGTAAACCTTACATTATTAATTTTTTTTTAAAACCTACACATACCGTCGGATATCCGACACTAAGGGGTCGAAAAATCGACACACTTGGGTTGGATATGCAACACTTTTGGGTCAACAGACCATCAGATATTCAACACCATACCGTCGAAAATTCGACACTTCAGGGTTTGATATTCGACACTTTGGGGGGTCGGATATGCGACGCCTGATGTGTCAGATATTCGACGGTGCTATAAAACTTTCATGATTGTCGTTCTTTTCATAGATTGCTATCCCACACATCCGTACGAAATGTCAGATGACATCGGATTCTGACGTTGGATTTTGGGTTCAAATCTTGTTGTGAATGGAGCCTTAAGTTCCAAGAAGAAGAAGAAATTTGAGAAAGCTCTATGTTCCTACTATATGGAAGGCTTTCATCCAGAAATTTCTTGTATGAACAAGACCATTGATAAAATGGAAAAACTCCTTGAGAAGCACAATATTTCCCTCCCTGAAGGCGCAAGGAAGACTGAATCTAGAGAAAAGTATGAATATCATGATGAAAGATGCCATGCATTGAAGTCTAGCTGTTCAAAATCACACGCCTTCGTCATTGATTCAAGAGCCTCCAATAATATGGTTGCATTCAAAGAATCATTCTCTTCATTACAAGCTATAGATGGTTCGAGTATTCACATGGGTGATGATACCCAAATTCAAGCTGAAGGAAAAGGTTGTATCCAATTAAAGCATGGAGTGTTCAGAAATGTAGTCTATGTTCCCTCCTTAGCTGCAGATTTGTTATATGTATATCATATGAATGATACTGGCTCACCAAAGTGAGTAGTATTTGGTCTCGACTCGGTGGAGATCACAAATATCTCAGCTAGGAAGATTATGGCAAAAGGTGTTGAAAACCATGCCTCAAAGGCATATGAATTCTCACATTTCTTCCATAATTAGATCCTAGTACAACCTCGGTTGTCATTCGAAAGGGAAGGTAAAAACATTCTATCTACACCTTTTGTTAATGATGTATTGTCTAAAGTTTCAAATTCAGAAGATGAGGAACAATATCAACATGATCTTGATATTGATATTGATCCTCAAGAGGATCTACATCTAGATCCAGCTCCTATTCCAAATTAGTGTCCCAAAAGCTCATTGAAGCAGCTGCGAATGTTGTTGGGGATCCAGGTGACAAAAGAATAACAAGGTCCTAGTATCACAATGGACATATTGCTCTCTCTCATTCAGTTACACTTCCTTCGGTGAGGTGCAACAAGCTTCATGAGAGATGCTACTTGATGGTAAGGACTGATCGATAATTCGACCCATTGAAGAACAAATTGGATCAAGTCAATATTCCTCCATAAAGAAGAAACAAAGGAAATATTCCTTCTCCTATCTATCATCATATTCGAAGAAGATGAAAAAGTTCACATGCACATTACCAATATGGTGATGCACAGAAGAATCATGATTTTGCATGGCTGCTCCAAAGAGTTGCAGATTGCAACAATTTTTTCACAAGTTTTTGCTCAAAGATCAAACTTTTCTCTTAAGTATGGAAGCGTGTTTCCTAATTACCTGGTTATTTTGAGGGGGTGTTTCCATGATGTTTTCTCCATTTTCCTTATTTATTAAGCAGTATTTTATTCATTTAGATTGTATGGGTGACTTTTGTCCTAGTTTCCAAGGCTCAAGTTGTCCAAAGTTAGGATTAAGGGGGGGTGTTAGGATTAATTAATCCTCCTTTTTCAAATATAGTCTATTTGGTCATTTTTCCTAGCTTGGGAAGTTATTATCACTTATCTAGAGTATGGGGGACACACCTAGAGGTTATCTTCCACTTATTGCAAGTGCATGCATGATTTTATGTGCCTCTGGGACCAATCCCTACATTATAGGATCCCATGGTTGTGGTAGGTAAGCAGTTATGTTGAGCTATCCTCCAGTTACAATCAATTAGATCACTATCAGCTAGCCTAGCACCAATTTTGCATGCATGCAAGGAGTGTGGCACCTTTTGTCCACCTACCTCATCAATTAACTAATCGTAGACTAATTTAGACATCCGAAGTTAAACTAGTGAGCTCCAGCTGTGATTTTTCCACACTGAGTTAGCTAATCAATCGGTTAGAACTGATAGATTCAAATTCTATCTTTAGCATTCAAATTCTATTTATTGTATAATCATTGTATTATTGATTAATTAATGAAGATTAATGTTGTGATTATTTGAGCAATTCTTATCCGGTTTATCTAAAATTTGTGGCATGAATTATTTTCCCAGTGTATATTGATCTCAATTATTCCACTGCATAATTCCCTTCCTAAAACTTTCATATTTTGGCACCGAGAGAAGCGAGGAGATCGTGTCACGTTAGTCACGTTATGCTAGCCGACATAAATAAAAAATATTAAAAAATGAAAAATGAAAAATATAAATTACATATCCATTTAAAAAATAAAAAATAAACTAGCATAGATCCATTTTAAACTGAAATCTATCAAGTACTGAGAGGGATCCAAATGGTAAAAAAATGTACACCTGAAGAAATTGGATCCCTCTCTGTGCTTGATAGATCTAGGTTTAAATGGACATATGCTAGTCTTGTAGATCAATGGTTCACAAATTTAATATATTCGTTGTAATGAATTGTTCTAGTGGAATATCCATGACAATTTACAGATCACCATTGGGTAGTGTTAGTGCATTTGAGTAAAGGAATCTAAGAGTTCACCCCTTCTGGACTGATAAACCCAACTCAAGGGTGGCCTTGGTCAAAGAAAGATAAGGCTTGACAGAGTGCCTATAACTTGGAGGAACGTCCTTTACTTGTAGCTAGTTGGAGGAAATTTAGAAGGATAAGTACCAAATATGCTTTGAATTACATAGTATATTTAATTTACTACTAGTGAAAATGTATGTCTCCATGGATTTTTGGACATACTATCCATGAATTCATGATAGGAATGCATGCTCACTGTAGAATGTGTAATTTATATGAATTGTGGATATAGAATTACTTTTGTTGTAAATACTTGCAAAGAAAATCGATGGAATTTGGAACAATGAATAAGAATTTAGAGGTTTGTTAGAAGATTGGTGTACCCCATCACTTCAACAATGTTATGGAGGTGGTTGGGTATGTTACAGAGTAGTGTCACAACTCCAAATTGCAAATAGTAGGGTTGTTCAATAAAAATCAGTGCGCAAGGAAAAAATTGTTACATGTCCAACACTTCAAAAAAATATAGTTTGCGGACTATATGTTTAACGAAATGCCTCAATAAAAAAATGGAGAAAAATGCAATGTACATGTCACGTCTCCTCCCACCTCAGAGGAGAACACGACCACTAATCCTGTTGGTATACCACAATGTAGCGTCCCTACCACTCCACCATTGCTCTGGTATACCACGATGTCCATGAACTCGATGCCCATACGCCTGACTGATATGCGGAATAATTTAAAATTTCTCTTTACTATCTCTTTAACACAGTCATGGGCCATGTAACATCCTATAATATCCATGTTTAAGCATAAACATCACTGTAACAGTTGTTCCACATTTCATAGATCCATTCTGTAAGCAGAAAATTCATTCTGCATTAAACGTGACTTTCCACCTTCCGCATTCTGCCCTTCCGGCTTTTGGTTGTGAACTTCAAGAAACAAAAACTCCCCAAAACAACTACTTTGTTCTTTGACTTTCTGCTTTCCGACTTCTGCCTTTCCTCCTTCTATTGCGAACCTCGGAAGTTGGAAACTCCATGAAACGATCATCTTGTCTTTTGACTTTCTGCCTTCCGCTACGAAGCTCGAGAATCGAAAACTCAAGAATCGACGAAATCATTTAACAACTTTCTGCCTTCCTCTGCAGAACTCGGGAATCAAAAAACCAACAAAATTGATGCCTTGACTTGTTCACCTTCCACTTTTCTCCTTCCACATTCCGCGGGTAGACCTTGGATCGTGGAAAACCAACACTTGGTCTCATTCCCCTTTCTGTTTCCTGATTTCTGCCTCCCACCTTCTGCCTTTCGCATGCAGACTCTAGTGTGCATAAATCTACACTTTACCTTAGTATTTTCGGCTCTTTTTCCACTTCCAAGTTTCTCCTTCCACAAGTAGATTCTAAGGTGCAGAAAACCAACATTCTTCCTTGTTCTTTTTCCTGTTTTCCGCCTTTTTCCTTCCGCAAGAAGATTCTGGGGTGCAGAAAACCGACATTTCTTACCTTAGGATAGTTGCAATTCTAAACTTGTAACCAGACTTCTAGCCTCCATGATCGTAAGCAACTACAGTGGAAAATACAAGGCATATACAAATGCAAATGCAGAGACAATTAATCAACAATAAAATCTACTTAGTGCATTCATAATCATTCTACATAATCAGTGTATTCATAAGAAAATATACTGCTTAAATAACACAATAGAAGATGAAGTTGTCCTGCAACTAGCTTTGTCGCTGCAATGTTCCACCCAACCATAGGCCAATTGTGTTCATTAATCTCCCAACACAACTGCCACCCCGATTTGGGCATGACTTCCACAAGGAACTAGGGAACACAGGCTCACACATAGCCAAAAAACATCGAACACAATCAAGCCAACCTACAGTTTGGTTTCATAGACAGTCCAGCCAATCCAATACACAATTGGGTTTAACATGCTACATGAAAACAAGACAATACATTGTTGTATTTAAAAGGCTATTCAACCAATCCAGCTAACATTAATAGATTGCACACAGTCAAGCTAACATTCACATTAAGGACCATCCAAGCCAACTAACAGATGGGTTTAACAGGCTACTCAGCTAGGCCGTCTCACTACTGGGTTTCACAGGCTATTCAACCAAGCCAGCTAACAATTGGGTTTAATAGGATGTCCATCCAAGGATCACACATGGTCAAATGCACAACAAGACACAGCCAAGCCAATATCTGATTGGGTTTCACAGGCTTCCTAGCCAAGACAATATACAATTGGGTTTCACGGGTTGTCAATCAAGCTAATCTGCGTTTGGTTTTCACAAGATTCTAAGTCAGTGGAAAGGAATAATGGCTAAGCTAATGGCTCATTCAAGAGCTAGGCACACCTCCACAAGATCTATCTTGCCTGGAATCCACATTACCTACACCCCAACACAAGGAAGCATCCCTCGAGCTATGCCTTCCCTTCATGTTCTCTTCAGGGCATGCATAGAAGATTCACCAGCCACTCTTATATTTTCGTGAGGTTCCTCTCTGCACTAGGTTTATCAATCCCATTCAGCGTCTCTTCCACTCCTAATTCTTGCATACAGTTCATAGCCAAACTAGGGTACACATCACAACAGACCATAAGGTAACTTAGTAACACAGGGCTCTACACTGTAACACAGATAACCAGGGTTCTATACCACTCTGTAACATAGAGAAACATTGCAGAACGTGTAGCAATACTCTGCTAGCTTGTGTTGTGTCTACGGGATGATGAACCACACTGAACAACCACTTCTCGACTCAGGGAGTGAACAATGCATAATGGATCAGAAGAATAATGCCCTCGGGAAATCAGGAATGACCAAGACATATTGGGCGACTCCGGAAATGATGGGATGGGCATGCATCCCCGTGATTACTTGCTTCGGAACAAGAATTCAGCTTCTCATATTGCATGATGCAGGTTTTCTTAGACTACAGGCTGGCTCAGTCACGAAATTGACCACCATACCTTGCTCTGCCCAAGATATTAACTGCCTCAATAGCTCTTCTGGAAGAATTGAATGATTGAGTACAGAGGATGAAAAGGTAGTTGAGGGTTTATGGGTTTCCCCATTGACATCTGGTCTCACCCTATGGATCAGGAGTTTGACTAACTCCCCTCCCTATTGATCTGGGAGGATCTAAAAAGGCCAATTTTCAAAATCATCATATTGCAACAAAAAATAGTACCATATCGAAGAGCTCGTCAATCCGATTCCAATGGTGCAAACGGCGTGTCAAACGGACTCCGGATGCAAAAGATATTGCATTTTGAAGTTTGGCCCCAATAGGGAAAATTTTGGCAGAAGTGCCACGTGGCACTCCCTCAAGCTGCCACGTGGTAGTCAAAAAGTGAATTCTAATGACATGGCATGATGATGTGTCATGTTGACATGGCATGATGATGTGGCATGATGACATGGCATGGTGATGTGGCATGATGACAACATGTTGATATTGCATGATGATGTGGCATGGTGACATGACATGCTGACATGGCATGATGATGTGGAATGATGACATGGCATGATGAATTGGCATGATGACTAGCATGCATGCATTTGTGCGTGAAATGAGGTTTAGGACATTCATGCATTTACTCATGAGAAATTGTAAAATGATTAATATTTGAAGTGAGTGGAAAAATTACTCACATATTACTCATTTATTTTATTCCTTGAGTTGTTATGAAGTTAATGCATGGTTGTAACCAAAAACGAGCATGCCATATTTGTAAAGAAGTTGTAACAAGTTGGTTTATGATTGAAAAACCAACATGCTATTTAAAAAAGGGATTTTGTTATGTAATGGATTATTGTTGGATTTTGTAAATGTCATTATGGGGAAGTAACTAAATGTGAAAACCCATGGGCATGTGGGCATGAACCATATTTTTGGTTTATGTTCTTAAAATCCAAACCAATTTGTAACTAATCCCAATTTGGAGAATCACATGTATCATGCCACCAAGAGTAGCTTCTCCTATTTAAGCACTTGTCATGTGCATTTGAAGGGAGCTCAAGTTTGGAGAGATGTAGCCCATAGAGGAAGCAAGCATCTGAGAGGCCCCATTGGGGGTCTCCATTAGAGAAGCTCATGGAGAGGCTCCAACCTTGTATTTCCAGCTCAAAGAGCAAGCATGGCTCCATCATGTCCGAAGGTGATCCAGCGTAGGAGACAAAGAAGCAGAGTCAGTTCGAGGAGGCAACATTTCAATTTGCATTTGAAGGCAAGTAGCGACCATCTACACTCTCATCCCGAAGGACAAAGGTGAAGGGATTGGTTGGTAAGAGTGTGACTTTTGTTTTATTGATGCACTTTTCATGCAAACATATTGTCGTCTATTGAGACTATCCTGCAGAAGATCGTGTGGCGTAGCTCGAGGTTCGTGGCTCGTAGAGTCAGTTGAAAGAGTGCGATTTGCAACATTATGCAAGTCTTTGATCTGCTCGAGGTTCATGGCTTGTAGAGTTAGTTGAAAGAGTGTGATTGGATACATTGGGAAAATATCTTCATGTCCAAGTTTGGCAACTTCTCGAGACAAAGGAGGCAGGCATTTGCTTGCTTGATTTCTACAGTCTTCGATTGAGTCCTATAGCTTGTGCACTTATGTGTGACCCATCAGAGGCAGTTACGGTGCAGTGGTAGAGATGAATAGATGATGAAGACTCTGTAGGTGAATCTGTTGTGATGTATCTTATGTATTTGTGCATCTTTGCAATGGATTGGTCACTCTATTTTGGAGTAGGCCCGGAGACGTAGCCAGGAGATCTCGTGAACTCCGTAATCAAATCGTGTCCCTAATGTGCTTGAATGATTTTTCATTTTCATGTGGATGATTCTATGTTACACACTTATATTATGCTCATGTTCACTTGCACTAACGTCAGAAAAACGATCCTATTGGTCCCAATTGTTTCAAGCGGGTTCGATGACTTTTCGGGCTTGCCCCTGGGATCAGATCACCTATTCCTTGTGAAATCATGCCCCCATATCTTACGTTGCAATGCATAGATGGTTGTTGTATTGTATTAAATTGTATTTTACATGATATCTCAAAATGTAATGTGCCTAACTTAACACTATACCCACCGACATCAACCTTGATCATTGATACACAAAACACCAAATCAATGGTAGGGCCTTGGCCTTGAGCTCCTCACCATGATTTAAATACAATATATACATCATGTACAATTTTAATACCATGGGGTCAAAACGGGGGTGTCACGGTACGTCATCTGTTTACTATTTGTCAAAAAATACAACTATATTAACTGGAAAATTGATAACAACAATACAAATCGAATTTGGTTGTCAAATTATGATCTTTAAATATATAGTTTTGTGAAAACTAGAGGCATTGTTGTAATAGCAAGGTTGCATGGCCGATTTTGTTATTGAAATTACCACTAGTAAGGGTGGATTCATCAATGTTGTGCACAAATTTAGATTGTGTGCATGTGGAGAATGTTAAAAAAAATTGACCCAATAATTTTTGTAAGTTAATGTGCAGGGGGCAAATTTTAACATAACCGTAAATTTCAGTAGGCAATATTTTAGGGTGGTTTGGTGATTTCAGAAGTGCAAATGGTGGTATTTGAAACTAGGAAAGGAAGATATGAAATGGTTTCCTAGTGGATCTGATGGTTGAGGAAGGGTGTAGATCTATGATTGAGAATAATTTTGGGACTAAAAGTAATTGGGAATTAATGGGTGCTCTTGCTCATAAAATATCCAACAATTATGGATCATCCATGACCTATAGTGTGGGGATCAATTTGACATGTAAGGTAATTGAGGATAACGATTGCTCTAACTCCCAAAATGAACCAAAAGATACCACGAGGACCCCATTGCATACGAAGTTAAAAAGGGGGATTCATCAAGGTGGTAAGCAGTTTCGAAAGACAAGAAGTGGTTTCAAATGGCGGTAAGCAGTTTCCAGAAGTGATCATCGAATTGACTTGATGGTGGAAAGATGGTCTATATAAATGGGGGTCCTATTGGGGCTGCAATTGATATGGTGCAGTTATTGTCTAGGAACACAAATAAACCAAGTGGATTTTTTCCAAATCTCTAAGGGTCTGGAGCAAAGGTGCAAAAGAAGGCCAAAATCCACTATTTGGGTGCACCCATGGGTGATTTTGGAAAAGTTCAAGGAGATAAAAGTGACTCAAGACATCAAAACTAGAAAAAAATATAAACTCAACATTTTACCTACTAATTGAAACAAACTTTGGTTAGAGGGAGTCTTCCCAAAAATACTTAGTTTGTGAGCAGCAATTTCTAAATTCCAAATCAAGAGAAAGTGCAAACAATAAAAATTAACAATTTCATAATTTTATAGAACTTTAGATCATGGATCAAAAGGTTTCAGGTTACTCATAGTCAAATGGGATATCATCGCCCAATACAAAGAAAATTCCAGTTCTTTCTGGATTTTCTTCTACATGTCTCCAATGTTGGTTCCTCAAATTTAGTGCGGTTATAGAAGAAGTGCAAAATTGGACAAAATTGTGGATTTTAAAGGACTATAACTTTCAGCTATGAGACCAGAAATGAGAATGGGTATAGTCATTGGAAAGAGTATCAATATAATAACAAATAAAAGCAATCATATCATAAATACGTGTCAAATATTTTCATAATTTGGACAAAAAATGAGCCTATTAGCCTTGTTTGACAGAATTGACAGATGTGTAGCTTCCAAAATCTTTGTATATATATATATATATATATAATTTTATTTGAATTCTATAAATAAAGTCTAGCTACCAAATTCATTTGTATGAACACATTGTAGATACAATAATGCATATCATAGTTCCATAATAGTAATGAAGAGGAAATTTGACGGGAAGGGGAGGGATTCCATGCAATCACGAAGAAGAAGTCAAAGGTTTGAATATCAATGTAGATAATGAAGAAACATAGTCTAACGGATATATATTGCACATTGAAATAATAGAGTTGGTAAAAACAATGAAGATCTTGAGGATGGAGTTGCAGAGTTGTAGGGCAAACGAAGAAAGAATGCTAAGGGCTCATGAGCAGCCAAATCAATTGAATACTCAATTGATACAAAGTTTGAATCTATTACAAAAGAAAATGCAGATTGGATTGGCCTCAATCCATGAGAAAGAAGAATATAATATTCAAAGAGGATATCTCATGAAAGATTCATACATACCAAGAGTGCTACCAAGAATCCTAGTCATTAATCATGAACATCTCATGTAGCCAAAAAGTACTACTCATCCAAAGAATCAAGGAGCAACCCAAAAATGTATTTAGTTAGACATCATAAAAGAATACATGCAAAGAAACAATTGCAAGGGGAGTATCTCCAAGATCATAATTATTTGTCTAAAATGGAAGCTATAATAATCATTTACAACTTGCAGGGAAAGGCTTCCATTTGGTGGGATCAACTAGTTCAAATTAAGCATATCAATGAAAAAGAATCTCATGGAAGCAGTTCAAAAGGTACTTTCAATATAATTACATATCTAAGCATTACTATGAAAAGAAGATGGAAGAGTTCTTTGAACTCAAGTTGGGAAATATGACTATGGAGGAATATGAAAGAATGTTTTTAAAATTGTTTCGATCTGTTGAGTTTCTCAAGGAACAAAATGTAAAGATATAAAGGTTCTTGAGTGGGTTACCTTCATTCTACCAAGATAAAATTCAGTGTGATGAACTCAAAGCTCTTAAAGAAACAATCTAGAAGGCCAAATGAATGTATGATCAGAACAAAGGCAAAACAAATTTTCAGAAGCCTTGGAGAGATAAGAGAAATTATTAGCAAGATCAAAGAAAGAAAGGATTCAAGCTTTCTTTTTTTAGGAACCAACCAAATTCATATCAACAAAGCTATCCAACTCAGCATGGACCTAGATCATTAGAAGGTAAATTTGGTGAAGAAACATCCAACAAGTTTACTATAACCACTACCAATACCATAGTGAAAATGGGATGTGGTGACCATTGAAAATGGGATGGTAGTGGTGGACAAGTTGATGAAGGTTGCTCACTTTATTCCAATCAAGTGAACACATAAGGTAGCTAACACAACATAGAATTATATGAAAGAGATCGCCAAATTACATGGGATATTGAAGCCCATTGTCTCAGACAGAGATCCAAAGTTCACATCAAACTTTTGGGAGGGACTGTTCAAATGATTTTAGACAAATTTGAATTTGAGTACAACATATCACCCGTAGATGGATGGGTAGACTGAAAGAGTGAATGGAGTTATTGAGAATATGATGAGAATGTATGTGACAGATCAAATATTTAAATGGGAAAATTATTTGTACTTGGTAGAATTTGCATACGATAATGGATATCTTGCTTCTCCGAAGATGAGTCTATTTGAAACCTTGTATGGAAGAAAGTGCAATACTCCAATCAATTGGGACAATCCAATAGACATAATAGTAACTGGGCCAAAATTGCATAAGGAGATGGAAGAGCATATTGTAAATATCAGGTGGAATTTGAGGACGACATAGAACAAACATAACAGTTATGCGAAAATGAGCAGAGTATTAAGATAATTCAAAGTTGGTGAACACATGTTTGAAAGTCAGGCCAAAGAAGAGTTCATTGGAACTCAAAATTTGTCCTAAGCTAGCACCTAGATATTGTGGGTCGTTTGAAATATTAGCTAGGATAGGACCTGTTGCACATGAGATTGCATTTCTTGCCTATGTAAATGTGCATAAATTATTTTATGTGTTGGTATTGAAGACGTATATATATGATCCTAACCACATTATTGATTGGGTTGTGATTCATGTGGAACTAGAAGGGGATATTTTAGTGCAACCAATACACCTCCTCAACAAGAAGGTTACATTGCTTAGGAACAAATCCATATGGCAAGTGAAGGTCGAATGGATGCATTACAACCCCAAAGAATCAATGTGGTAACTAGATGATGTGATGTAGGAGGCATACTCGTAGTTATTTTGAAAGGATGGTTAAGGAGGGTGGGGATGCAATACCCCATTTTGACCCCAAGATGTGAACATGTATGTAATGAAACAAGGCTAGATGTCGATCTTATATGGTCCATAAGGCCATGGATATTGTAAATATTATATAATATTTCCTAACACCTATGAGTAAAGAAGGAAGAAGAAGAGATGGGGGGCTATGATTCCACAAGTGGGGGAAGTGAAAGGAGCTAAGGGGTGATGAGCCAAGTTGACTTTAACTAATGCCTTAACCTTCGTTAACCTTTTTAACCCAAAGTTCCTTAACCATAATTTAAGTGTCACCTTAATGCAGAATGAGATTAATTAGCTTAATAGGATTAAGAGGGAAAAGAGGTCACATTTAGGAAAGCCACTTGTCAAGACAAAATCATGCCTATATTTTGTTAGAACTCGTTCATTTATCATTCAATTAATTTGGGGATCATCTCCATCAAGAGATCTAAGTTCTAATCGTTACGAAGAGGAAATCCTGAGTTTTATACCATTACATACAAAGTACCTTGATAAACTAGTGCGAATGGGCTTGGTGCCCATGCAAGAGAAACTTAACTTACTACTGGACTGCCTTAGACTTTGTCATAGAGACTCTTGATCAGTTTGTGCTTAAGCACTGGAAGGGGATGGGGACATCCTAAGTGACTATGGAGTAGAAAAGGGGGTCCCATCTCTTATAGTGTGCAGGTTGATGCGAATGAGTGCAAAGGTGCAAACAATTATGGATGGGGTTTTTGCACTTCTGGGAAGTGTGAGTGTGTGTTAGTAAATGAATTGGGAATTAACCCCTTGTGGACTAATAGCCCAACTCAAAGGTGGCCTCCGTCAAAGAAAGAGCATGCTTGAAAAAGTGCGTACAGTTGGGAGGAACGTCCTTCACCTGCAACTGGTTGGAGGAAATTTTTAAAGGTAAGTACCAAATATGCTTTGAATTACATAGTTATAGTTCTATTATGAATTTATTTAATTTGTTGCTTCTGAAAAATATATGATTCCATGGATTTTTAGATATGTTATGTATGAATGCATGCTTACTATAGAATGTGTAATTTAAATGAATTGTAGAAAATCCATGGAATTTGGAATAATGATTCATAGTTTAGAGGTTTATAAGCAAATTGGAGTACCCTAACACTTCAAAACTGTTATGGAAGTGGATGGGTATGTTACATCTTATCCATTGCATTCATTGAAAGATATCAAGAACGCCCGAAACTAAAAATTGAGCGCTTGTGCTTTAAAAATGGAGTGACTATTCTAGGGTCTTCTCATGACCCCTCCAATGTTGATCCCTTTTCTAGAGATTAACAAGAATCTTCATGCAAGCTCATTTATGTTTTTGGTTCCTTAGCCTTTTAAAGTGGCTTGCCCCATAGACTTTTCACGCAAGCTCAATTAGTTTTTATGGTTTCTTAGCCTTTAAAAGTGGCTTCCTTCTAGGGATTATTTTTGTATAGTTGTATATGTTTATAAAGCATGGAGCATACATCTATCCAATTGACTAAATTTAGGGGAGGTAACACTAGTCTCAAAGTTGCTAAAATGAAGCAAACCGAAAAAGAGATGGCCCATTTTGAGCGAATTTAAATAGTCAAGGGAGAAAATTCAAAACTTAATACAACTACCCAACAAAATACAATAGATTAGAGTCGATGCATGCCTTCTATGCCACCCGATGTGTATTCCTCACTATTGATTCACTAGTATGTTGACAATGTGAAGACCTTACTGTTCACTAGTATGTTCAAAGCATAGAGGACCTTACTGTTGATAAGATTGGCAATTGAGGGAGTTTCTCACTTTCTACATTTCTTAAACATCCAAATAATAGAAGTTTACGAAAAGTCACAAGCAATCATGGGCAATTCAATTCCTTAGTTGTCAATCACAGATCCTCATAAGCATAGGCCATGTGCAACTACTAACTGGGTTAGACAAGAGGAGAGAGAGGATAACATATTAGAGGAGAGGAGAGAGAAGATAACATATTAGAGGAAGGTAGTATAGAGGGAAAGAAAGAATTTTATGTGAATGAGAGAGACATGGAAGAGAACAAAGAAAAGGCAAAGGAAAAATGAAAGAGCTCAAAGATATTTGAAAACACAATAAGTGTATGAGCACATGCTTGAACCCTTTGCCTAACAACCATCATTTTATTAGGTGAGTAATATACCAACCATTGTCTTATTAAAAATATGAAAAATATACTATCGTGCAGGTGTCAATCTTGAAAGTTTGGTTGTTGCTTCTCTTTGGTTGCAAGGACCATCAATACCGAAGGAGGGAACATGGCTTCAACTTGTGAGCGCAAGTGCAAGTGTTAGTTTTGAAAGTTTAGCCATTTCTCCACTTTGTATGTAAGGACTAGAGTGAACATGGCTATGTCCTACAAGTCTAGGGGTGAGCTCATCCAACACTAAATTTCAAGTGCTAATCTTGAAATTTAGTTACCATGAGGCCAATGGAGGGAACATGGCTTCAACCTATGAAAGTAGCAGTGAGCAAGTCTAAGTGTCATTCTTAAAAAAATTTGAATCAAGGGAACTTGCAACCTCCCAAGGATATATCCAACAACCCACGAGTCAAATATACCAAGAACTTATGACTCAGCAGGGGCCGAGACATCATGTCCGAGGTGGACCGCCTATCCAAGGGTTGCCTACCCTTCTAGCCTTGTCACAACAAGCTAAACAAGCAACCCTCTACCCCCCGCCGATTTTGAAGCTGTGACCTCCTTGGAGATAACACATGCTCATAACCATTAGGCCCACTCAGGTGCTCTAATAAAGGGGGTGGAGGGTGCAACACTAGGACTTCCCAGGAGGTCACCCATCCCAGTGCTACTCTAGCCCAAGTGCGCTTAACTGCGGAGTTCTGATGGGATCCATTGCATTAACGTTGGTATGATCGCACCCTAAGTGTCATTCTTAAAATTTAGTCATTGTCCCTATTTGGACGCAAGGGCAATCAAGGCCAATAGAAGGAACATTTCAACAAGGAATTCAAGTGATTAATCATTAGCCTATTTCACTCTAGGGTCTCAATCAAATGAATTATGATTAATGACATGTTTCGGGTTGATTTCAAGTTCCAAGGCCCCTACATTGCATTGTAATATTGCCTATTTTTCATATTTTAAATTGTGTAGCTATAGGTTACCCCCCAAAGGAGGGTCCTGATGGAAGATTACAATGGCTTCTACTAAAGTTGTGTAAATCATATAATGGTTTAACAAGCTCTATACAATTCAGCAAACTTGGTTTGTAAAATGACCATTTTTGCTCATCAATAGTTGGCGTTAAGCACGACTTCCATAACCTAACCACCAATGCTAAAAATAAGGAGCCTCAAAGCTGGTCAAGGAGTGTAACAAAGTTGGAAAGAGAAACTAATGAAATATCTTGTAATTGTTAAATCTTTTTAATTTATGTAATTCATATTGTAAAAGCATAAATATAGAGTTTGAGAAATAAAAAGGGTTTTGTTGTTGTCTATGTATGATGGTATTCAATGATCCATTCCAAACTCTTTTCTAATCATTATTGTCTTCAAATCATGCATATCACTTCAATGTGAGACACATTTCATATCATGAAAAGTTTTATATTGAAAGAAAAAGGCTAATAACTTTATGTAGACCTCAAGATTTTCTACTATCAATTTTCTATGCAATCAATGTACATGACATTTACCTCAAAGTGAAATTGACATTGGTAAATGAAGCTAATATTGACACACAAAGAGAATAGGTACTGCAACATATTGGATAAACAAATCAAGATCAAAATAATTTACAAGCAAAGAAATCCAGATCAAGATCAATATAGTTTACAAGCAAGGAAATCCTAGATTATGACATGCCTATGGTAGTAAGAAGATCACAAGTAAAGAAAGTCAACAGAAGCAAATATTTTATAAGCAATGAAAGACATTGTCAGTGTGAGTACAAATCAACAAGCTCAAAATACAACATTTTTGTTTGAAAAAAAGATGGAGATCTCTACATATGAGAAGAAGATTGCTATACGATATATGATCCACATTATTCTTTTGGCAAACAATCCACATAATTCAAACAAGCATGACATACATAATGCCACAAAATCCTAACATACATCACATACACATATGTAGACTTTGTTCTATGTAACATAGAGGATCATTGCCCCATTTTTAACACAATTTCTATTTCTTATTCACCAACTTGAAATAACAAGCATTGACATCACATCAACGAAGAAATGAATAAATATATCAATGAATTCTAAGCCCAAGTTGTACAACTTGCAAATGATCCTTAGCATATTTAGCCAAAATGCCTAGCTTTTGAAAGCTCCACTAAAAGAATCTATGTATTTAGCATAACCTATCCCGTTTCAATAAGGAAAACTGAAATGCTCTATCCTTGTCAAAACACATTAGACAGAACACTTATCCTTCATATTTTCTTTGTTATACAAAGCTAGCAATGTATATAAATTAGAGTAATAGCATCAAGCATAATATATATCAAAGGCTAACACCGCTGACATTTAACTTCAGTTTTCCAAGACACAATGATTATAGATGAAAGCATAAGACATGTAATCGAGGAAAAATTAATTAAAATACTCTGTTCACATGCCCAGAAACCTTCATGCGCAGCCTAACAAATTTTGAAGTAATGGTGAAGGTGGGAAGATATCTAAAATATTGATTTTTCGATAAGAAAAATGAATCCAGGTCTTTCTATATGTTCCACCCATTCACATACTATGAACGAATAATGAAGAAATTAGCATGTCATATCGATTGCAATCATAAGGTGTTAAGGACCTATCTTTCTCCTCTCAAGGATTCAATGACATAACTGTTTACATTTAATGACCATTTGACAATTTGTAGATACAAACCCTGTATTGGTTCAACTTAATGCAATTTTTCACCAAGTTTCCAAGCTTGGGGGTGTGGGAACAGGGAAATGAATTCGAGGGATGTGTGGAGACACCTCCCAAATTTTTACGAAACATCGTGGGATAAGTCAAAGTCCCCAACATAGGGAATTCCAACCAAAATCCCAAAAGTTAAATACATAAGAAACAATAACAAGTCACGCACATGACCAATGAAAGCATAATATAAAATACGCATTTTTTGTTCTAAAAGTTTGATATTTTCTAAAGCCAAAGGCCATTTTCTAAAGCCAAAGGCCATTAGGCAAAAAAAGCCAAAGGCCATTAGGCAAAAAATGGTGGGGAGGTGCCCATGAGCCTCCCTTTCAAAGGGGTGTTTCCCAAGAGTTTCTCACAAAAGGGAAATGTCCCCAATTTCTTGGGAGACGTCTCCCCATGTTTCCCTAAGTTTTCCCTAAAGAGGGCATTGGTAACCCGTGGATATCTGAATTTTAATGTTTCCCTGAATTTTCTATCTTTTGCAATTGCCAAAATAGTCAAGACAATTCCTATGCAAATGATTCATATGCATTGTTTACCTCATGGATATCTGAATGCACAAATTAAAATTAAAATCCTACAAATCAATTTTATATTGAAATCATCCCAGGGGCGAACTTAATTAAGAGTAGCATAATTTTGAATAAATTTTTCAGTGAGTTTTCACTTTGATGACAATACCCAACCTTAATTGTAAAAAGCTAACCTATTTGAACAACTGACACTAACCTTAATATTCAGTTTGTCATGTATGCACAAAAACAGGATAAAAAACAGGGAAATAGGATCTGCATTCGAGATTCACTTTCAAGGTTCGATTTCCACAAGAATGATGTGTCAAAAAACAGAATTTGGGTTTACAATTATAACTAGGATTCATACATTTGCCTTCCTGAGCTTCCTCATGTGTTTGGGTTCCAGGGATCTGAAACCAAAAAGACACAGACTGAAACATTATACAAGCCTCAACATTCTCTAACTTTGTTCCATGTACCAATTTAACATAAACTTGAGATGAACATTGTTTACCTTGACAATCACTCCAAGTTGATTATTGCAGTCTCACCAGGGAATGACTAGAAAAATTGAAAGTCATGTAAGTATAGTGCATTTATTCTCCTGGGTTTATCCAGGCTTACCATGGTATTAGACTTTCCACTTTGATGCCCATACCCAACCTTAACTGTAAAAAGCTAGCCTATTTGAATAACTGACACTAAAACTGATGTTTACATCTTCATTTTCACAAGTAACTGACTTGGCACTTGGAGATGGCTTTTGGTTTTCTTCCCTTTTTCTTGTGAGCTCTGTGCTCATGTTTGATACTGCCATTGTTTTGGCACAAACAAACCTTTTCAATCATACAAGGGAATTTGTTATCAAATCCCCATGCCACCTTCCCCTGCGCTTTCTTGCTATAGGTAAATTTTCTATCTTTTGCAATTGCCAAAATAGTCAAGACAATTCCTATGCAAATGATTCATATGCATTGTTACCTCATGGATATCTGAATGCACAAATTAAATTTAAAATCCGAATTGTAAAAAGATAACCTATAAACTTGAGATGAACATTGTTTACCTTGACAATCCCTCCAAGTTGATTATTGCACTCTCACCAGGGAATGACTAGAAAAATTGAACACGCCATGTAAGTATAGTCCATTTATTCTCCTGGGCTTATCCAGGCTTACAATGGTATTAGGAAAGACTACGGTAACTATAATCGGCAAGGCATTCCTATAAAAGTTGGATGAATCGAATCATGCTATAGATGGTTCTGCCTTTGAAGGTTTACATAAATTCACTTGCAGGAGTAAATAGCCAGACATAGGAGAAAGTCTGTAGACTCTGTACTACCACAAACAGATTTTGGGAAGGGGATGTAACTGCCATGGATACCGTTTTTATGCTTTTTCTGGGGCCACAAGAAAAACTCTTGGCGAGCTGCAAACAAAATCAGTCTTAAACAATGAATGCTCGTTCAAAGTTGCATTGATTATAACTGCACACCATACATAACAATACATTGATCATTATGATTCAAGGGTTCCATGACTATGCTATGAATATAACCCATGACTATTCAAACTGGAAGCCTTAAAATTAACAGACATACTTGTTACTCAGATTAAAACAAAAGGACTTGCAACTAGCCAATGCGTTCATGGCAAGAATAAGAATGTATGCATTTAATGTCAAAGAGGAAATGGCCCCAGATATAAACCCAACCAATGGCCTTCCGCTGGGAAGTATTGATGGAAGTAGTGGTGAGTCTGACTTGAGGAAAACAGGTAGCTCCAGAAACAGGGCCTCCAAAGCATGTTCTGTGACCTACATTAGAATCTCAGAGTCTCAGACCACCACTCATACTTTGGAATCCTAAACCTGGGAATGAGACCTCAATGCATTGTGAGTCTGACTTGAGGAAAACAGGTAGCTCCAGAAACAAGGCCTCCAAAGCATGTTCCATGACCTACATTAAAATCTCAAAGTCTCAGACCACCACTCATACTTTGGAATCCTGAACCTGGGAATGAGACCTTAATACCAGCTGCTGTACTTTCTCCTGCAGAGTTAAACGTCCAGTGAGATCCCTTACTCTGTCTCCAATGGCCAGCAATGTGATGCATAAGGGAAATGAACTTTGCTACTAGGATCATAGGGAAGGGGCTGGCTGAATTAACTATAGATCCCCCATTAAGAATCAGCCCAATATAAAACAATATAAAACCAAATTCTTATACCTGTAACATTTTACCCTGAATCCGAAGCTGAACAGTGAAGCTGAACTGTTTCATGCAGACAACAAGCATACAAGGGTGAAGAAATAGCTATTTCTGAGTTCATGCATAGGCAAGGACTCAAACTGCATGAGCAGAAAACTGGACTAATCAAGCCAAGATCAGGACTGTCATATGAATGTGCCAATGCCCACCATGCAAGTATTGGCACACTTTCAAGAATACCATTAATGCGATCACTTGGATATTATCAACGGTGCCTGCAAAGACTATTAAGGGGTTCACCATGTTGCACCCACTGGAATATTACGTGATCATGGTCAATACAATTGTCCATCGGTATTTAATGCGGATGAGCTCTTTTAAGGCATGGATGTGGCAATAAAAAATACGCCACATCATTGTACCCCGTGTCTTATGTGGTGTTGTACACCCATAGATAATGGGTGCACAAGTACAGACCCGTCCCCACAATTTGGCTACTCTTGGTGCACCTCACAAACACTAATTCTTTGTGAATTTAAAATTTTATTAACTATTAAAAAGTTACAAAATCAGTACTCTTAAACTACACCACAGTACTAGGCCATTAGCAACGCAGAGCAAAATTAGCACTCTTAACTGCACCACAGTACTAGGCCACCACTACAAGAATGGTATAAAACCAATTGACTAAACAAGAAGGCCAAGAAAGGAAACACGAAACATGCTGTTCTCTGAGCTCCAGAGATTGTAGTCCACATGCTTCATGTAGCCAGAACATTCCCATCTACTGTGCAAGCTGTTGATTTAAGTTCTTGAATTTAAAAGACAGACAAATGTTAGAGAGATAACACCTTTAGGGGGGGAGGGTTGTTGCACTCCATATTCAACCTCAATTCCATGGATTATATCTCACTCCAATCCAAGAAAAGCTGGTATATCCAACTACAATCCCAAGGACTCTATCTTGGCTCCAATCCAAGAAGGGCTTGCACCAGCCCTTCTTGGATTGGAGCGAGAAAGATTAGCCATTGGAGTTGTAGTAAGATATAGAGTGCAGTGTGCATCCCTTCATACAATGTACAAATAGAAAAAACAACATCAATGAGACCTCTGCATCATATCGTCTTCAGTTGCATGCATCCAAAAAAAAGTGTGTTATACTATTTTAATACTATCAAAAGCTTCTCCAATTACCAAAGTGAAACTATGTAAAATTGACTTGCGTTAATGACTGATTCGACTTCTCACAGCAGTACAGGTCTTAAGAAAAGGACTATCCACCAATTCAGTAGGCATGGGTGGAGCTATCTTGAATTCAGGTTGCATGAGCAACCTGATATAGCCAATAAATTACGCAACTCAGTCAAAAGCATAATCAAAATTATTTTCAGATGACCCATTTCCATTGGCCAAAGGGCACATATTCTCCTTTTTGAAGATCAAACTGAGCATAAGAATAGTTTAATTGCATCATGGACTTCACATGCAGGCTCAAGTAATTTTTTATAGTTTCTTTTGCCTTTGAAAGTGACATCCTTCTGTTCATTATTTTTGCATGGTTGTGTATGTTCCTAACGCTTGGAGCTTACTTCTGTCAAGTTGACTAAATTTGGGACAGGTAGCATTAAGCTCACAGCTGCTAAAATGAAGCAATTGGGTAGAGTTGAGCTACGCAGGGATGGGTGGGCTCAGGTATATTGAGATCAGTTTTACTTAGCATTTGAGTCAAGGAAAAGCAACCTAGTATTTCCTATACATTTACTGCACTCTGAAGTTACTTATTCAAATAGATATTATTTATAAAAGACTAAATCAAAATGAGGATTACAATTACTGCCCTAAAACAAAGTTTTCAAGTCAGTTCAGCTAGATTTCTGGCCTCCTAAAGTAGTCCCTCTTGTTTTTGTTGTGACTTTCTGGTTAACGCTTGGTCAACGCCTGGCACTCGGTTGGTTTTTACATTTTGGAATCAGAGGCTCCTGGGACCTGCTCCTGTGTACTAAGGATGGCTGTATCTCCATGCTTTCATAGAATACAAATTACATAATTTTCAACAGTGGTAGCATTTGGAGCCAAATTTCCAATTTCCTAATGCAGTGTTTATTTTCTTTAATTTTTTTATATGAAGAACGAAGGTTCCGGGTTTACTGAGCCAGTTAGAAAGCAATATGTAATAATTATTTTTGTTTGATTTCTGTTACTGACACACGCACACACACATATAATTTATTTCCATTAACATAATAATGCCAGCGTACAGGAAGACAGTTAAAAAGTAGGGGTGGAGTAGAGAAACAATTTCTGTAGTCAGGGCCTTTGTTCTGTATGGCTGTATGACTTAGAAAGCAGGTATACAATAATTCTTTTTGTTTGATTTCTGTTACACACACACACAGCATACAGGAAGGCAGTTAAAAAGTAGGGGTGAAGTAGAGGAACAATTTCTGTAGTCAGGCCTTTTGATCTGTATGGCTTAGGGGAGAATTCGGAAAACTGGACAGAATGGAACCAAACCCAAGACCTTCCCCCTGCTCTACCACTGAGGTATATGCCGATTCTATGACAGGCAGATTGCTACTTCCAACCGAGACATATTTAAAAGAACTTCCAGTGAGTCAATGAAACAGAAACTATGGATTTAAGGAAAAAACCCTAATCACTATTATAATCCATCAATTATATTCTTTTGGCATGATAAAGAAGAATACCTGTCTTGAATGCTGATTTTGGGTTTATGCTATTAGCTCCTAATATTGCATACAAATTCGGTATGCAGAGGAATCATATTACAGATCCCAGCATATTTGCAATATATATGCTCCAATCAACCATTGCATTTGCCATGAGACTACAACCAAACCTATCATTTACTTGAATAACAAATAAGATAAACCAATGGACAAGTTCAATGAAATTTGTCATACTTCTTGAAAAAACATAGTCCTTAAACAACCCAACTGCTGAATAGCATATTTCTTACATAAACAAAAAAATTCAAATACAGATCCATGAAAGTGAACCAAAATTATAGCCATGGATCCAAATATGCATAATATCCTCTTATAGCTCCTAATATTGCATACAAATTCGGTATGCAGAGGAATCATATTACAGATCCCAGCATATTTGCAATATATATGCTCCAATTAACCATTGCATTTGCCATGAGACTACAACCAAACCTATCATTTACTTGAATAACAAATAAGATAAACCAATGGACATGTTCAATGAAATTTGTCATACTTCTTGAAATAACATAGTCCTTAAACAACCCAACTGCTGAATAGCATATTTCTTACATAAACAAAAAAATTCAAATACAGATCCATGAAAGTGAACCAAAATTATAGCCATGGATCCAAACATGCATAATATCCTCTTATGATCCGGTGGATACCCAAAAAATGAATAAAAAGAATGATTTTACATTACCCACATAGCTTGTGGAGGAGATGCATAAGACATCAACAAACCCTGTGAACTGCAAACAAAATCTCTTTACTACCATCAAGGGGATGTCTCGGCTCATGTGCTCTCCTTACTGTACTAACATTTATATACACAGTAAACATACAACACTGTAAATTGAAATTCCTGGGTTTTGAGGCTAAGGATGAATCATGGATGTCTCATAAAGGGCCTTCCATTAGGAGCAAGTGCTACCTCATATTTACCACTGCAGTCATGAAGGCATTGTTCTGCATGGTGGAACGCTCGTTTAAAGACACCAAAACCAAACAAGAGACCTATCAGAACAGCCAGAAGAATAAGGCATGAACACACCTTACAGATAGTGCCACAACACATATTTGCAGAGCCCTGGTAACTCTCACTGACTGGACTTTATCGCAATCTCTGTGTAAATCCTTCACCCACAAAGCTCCGATCAATGCAAACTCCCTGTGTATTTTGCACCAAACAGAATTCTCCAATCAGTTATAAAAGCTGCCTGCCCTTCAGTAATTACTGGCTGGTCTGGAATAGCTGTCATGTAACGGTTAGATTAGGCAAGATATAGAGTAGGTACCGCAATATGCAAAAGCACACAAGGGTTTCATGACGTATATACAGCGTAGGAATGGTTGTGAATACGGTGGAGTGAACCACACTAGCGAGATTAGGCTGGCTGTTCATGTGACAAAAAGCTTGTAATCCATGATGTCATAATAAATTAAGTTTATAACGGCTACATTAGTTGCTTAATAATTGACCATCATAGTTTACGGTTACATTGTTCCACGACCACCATATTTTACTGTTATATTTTTTACTTAATTAATAAATAAATAAATATGTATATTTATTTATTTATTCATTCGAGAGTTCAAGTTGTTAGAGGATAGTTGTGAACGTTTTACCTCATTTACTATAGTACTTATGGTTTTGTTTTACTCAAAAAGGTTATGTTTACCGTCCATGAATTAGTAATTTTTGGGTTTTTTTACCATTTTATGGGTTTCGTTTATCATAGTTTTGGGATTAAAATATTAAGTTGAAGTAGCCCAAAGGGGTTGGAGTCACTTGTGATGCTTGCATTGTACTCTATCATCAAATTTCACTATTATATCATCCTTAATATCATATACCAACTTTTTTTTAGATTATGGGAACAACAACTTCTCAAGGGTATATCCAACAGCCCCCAAGCCAGATATACCAGTAACTTGTGACTCAGCAGGGGCCGAGACATTCCAAAGCCCACCGGGGGGTTGCCTACCCTTCAAGCCTTATCACAACAGGCCAAATGAACAACCCTACCCCCGTTGGTTTTGAACCTGTGACCTCCAAGGAGATAACACATGTTCTTAACCATTATGCCCATTCAGGTGCTCATATACTAACTCTTATGTATACAACACAATTTTGGTTGAGGGCAATTGCTCTAATGGTAAGGAGGTATGTTTCACATTCTCCACACTTTGGTTAAATTTCCAATGAGACATTGACCCATTGAGATAAGGTTAGAAGGGTAGATGTCCCCGTTGAGTGAGACCCCATCTTGGATGTGTCTTTAGATGCCTCGATTCTTGTTAAATCCTAAGTTTCTTGTAAAGTGGTGGCTTGAGAGTTGTTAGCGCTAGCATAAGATTTATAATGGCAACCAATTGAATTTAAATGTGGATCTCGCTCAAATAATTGCTACAAGTTACTAACATCATAAAGTGCCAATAACTTAGATGATTTACATGGTTTAGCATTTTAATTAAGAATTTATATAATGCTTAATTTTTCTATTTTTAATATATATGTATGTGTGGCACTAGTAAGAATGTTATTTATAGTTAAGCATTGCCAATAATAAGTTACTGAAGTGGGACCTAAACGAATATTATTCGGTCAAAATGATTATGTTAAAAATGTGCGGTTTTATAATTGCTTCCACTAAAGCTTAAATCTTTCCAACAACATAATATCTCTCGAAAAGATGGACACTCATATGTGTACTCATGTAATGATGGGAATCATAAACAAAGTTATTTTGAATTAAATGTGGCTTTTGAATCAATAAGAAAGATACCTCCTTGGTGACTCCATTGCAATACCATAAAACCCAAATGGATTATATACCATTTAACACAAAAGGGAAATTTTCAAATTCATTTAGAACATATTGTGAAAAGAGATAATTATTTCTTTTTTTTTCTTAATTGTTTTGTTTAAGATTCGCGTTTTGAATCTACTTTTTTCCAGACGAAAAATAATAGTTCCTTGATATTCAGAAAGAATCAAAGGTAATAGGTTACATCATCAGGGATATCAGTCAATGTTTAGTCAAAAGACCAAAATCTGAGTCAAAGAAGGCTGGACATACATGGACAAATAAATATCCACTCATCACCACATAAAAGGAAAGCTGACTATCCAAAACAAAGTCACTAGAGAAGATACAGAGAACCCAGACATATAATCCAAGGGAGGGCTCTGGGAAGAGTCTCTTATCACTTACACATAGGTGAATTTCAACAAGCTAATAAAATCAAAAGTAATCATATGCCATACTTAAAGGAAAAGAGTAGGTCAGATAGAGCAAAGCTCTTCAAAACAGCGGTATAGTAGTTTCCCCAATGACTATACCTTCACAGAATTCCGTAAAGGATAGTAGGCCTGAGGCCATAATGAGCCCTTCCTTGGATAATATGTCTGCCTTCTCATTATACTCCCTATAGACATGTGTATAGTCAATGAAATAAAAGGAAGCAGTTAGGTTTTTGATGTTGTTACACCAAGCCTTGAAGTCCAGTGTAGTGAGATCGGATCTTTCTTTTGCCCAATTTATCATCACAGAAGAGTCTCCAAATATATGTAAACCAGGAAGCCCAATTTCCTTTGAGAAGTACAGAAGGGCCCATAGTGCCAAAAGTTCTGCTCAAGTGTTAGTACTTTTACCACATCCCATTTTGATATGGAAATGATGAGATTGACTGATTAATAAATAAATACCAGCTCCTCCAGTAGAGTCTGTCGCAGCCCCATCGAAGAAACCAATGGAATAAGTAATGGTAGGAAGGCTGCCAATTTTCTTGACTTTTTTCCCCTTCATCTAAGGCACCTTGTAGGCCAATACATTTTGCATGATGATGTTAAAGGTGGGACGAATATGGTAATTTCCCTTCAAAAGTGTTGCAGTGTTTTGAATCTACTCATGCGAGATATCTTTGGAAGAGTCATTTCAAAACAATCATGTTAAAATGTTTTGAATTTACTCAATGAACACTGTTTTTGGAATATTTTTGAGAAGGGATGTTTGTGTTTGTGTTTTAGCTAGGATGTTTTGGATTAACTAAATGAAAATATTTTTTTGGAATATTTTTTTAAGAGAGAGATGTTTGTGTTTGTGTTAGATTATATGTAAATTTTAAACTAATTTTGTGAATAATTTTTTTTAATATTTAGTTAATGGTTTCTTAATTTAATATGATATTAATAATAATTTTATTGTGACAACAATAATTGTAGAGAACATATTAATACATTGTAATAATGGATTTTCAAGTTCAATATAGAACATGATGGTAATAAATCATTCTTCTCATCTTACTATTTAGTTAATGGTTTCTTAATTTAATATGATAGAGACAATTGTAGTGAATATGCCACATTAATACTACAATGTAATAAGTGAAAGAAAATAAAAATGTATTTTCAAGTTCAATGTAGAACATGATGGTAAAATAGATTATTCTTCTCTTAAGAGTTTTTTGTTAAATTTAAATTTTTAATATTTTATAAATATAATTTAAAATTTTATTTATTTAAATTTTGATTTACTTTCCTCATTTTAGAGTTGTTTTAGGTGTATGTGTGTTTGAGTGCATGTGAAAAAATCTATCATAGACTTTAAGGGTTTGAGTGAGGAAGTTTAAGTTCATTTGGAAGTCCGATTTCCTTTTAGGCATTTTGATATCCAAGACAATTTCAAATATTTAGTTTTTATTCTAAAACCTAACGACTACATGAAAAGTGATAATGATTTGTTGTTGGGGTAAGATAGAGAATATAATTCATTTTTTATGTACTAGGTGGCTTTCAAGAGAGGGTCGATTAAACCTAGCCAAGTATGTATTGGGAGTGTCATGTCCCCAACAACCTATTTGGCCAATTGTGACCACAGAAGATCTTTTTCTTTTCTTTCTTAATATGATACCAAGACAATCGCGTGCTTATTGTTGAATTAATTCCCTAAATAGTCATCTACGCCACATCATTTTAATTCCCTAAGCAACGCATTGTGTGCATAATACTTTATTCCATGTGCAATGATGCTCACACTAATTTAACTTGTCTCGATCCTACACTTATCAATACTTTATCACATAGATATACTGCACACACAAAGTTAGATCGATGTGTGATCCACTGTGCAATTACCTTTAACCACTACGTGTCTACTACCACGTAGGATAACCATTGCATGGAAACTTAACTTGCACTGGCACATCATAACTTCCTGCAAAGTTGGTGCCACATGCATGACGAGACTTCATGTACAAAACATGTATCCATATGCAAGAATTTCAGGAAGTGCAATATTACATATTCGACACTTAGATATCAAGGATCATGATTACTTCTAACTAAGCAACTCATATTTACAAACATTATTTTCAGCATGCATCTTATCATTTCAAATCAACATTCATACAATGGAATGGAAATAACAACGATGAAACATCAAGTAAACACTTATCTTGAATGAATCTTATCTAAGTAATTGATTGTAGAAGAGCAATGTTTCGCCCAATTGTAGGCACTTTGTCTTGCATATCTTATTTCTGCTAAAAGGCCACCCCCATGTTGGCCATGATTTCCTTAAGGAAAGGGGAACAATCCAAAGCTCACTCACAATCAAATGGGCACAAGGACATAACCAAGCCAACCTCTATTGGGCTCACAGGCTTCCCATAGTCACACAAACTCAAACTCAATCCAAGCCATCCTCTGTTGGGTTAACAAGCTTCACGGGTGCTAGAGGGGGGATTCTAAACTAGTGACTCACCAAAGAGTTATAGGCACCTTGTGCAAAGTCGATTAGCTTGGAGTCCACATTACTCAGCTCACACAACACCAAGAAGGTACCCCTTCATCGCTCAATGATCCCTTGGGCATCGCCTTCATCCGAGTGTTATTCCAGTGTGTGCGTATAAAGACCACCCAAACCCCATTATTTCGCTAGGAGGTCACGACCTTTACTAGTCTCTTAAGTTAGTTCCGCACTCTACACCACTCTAGTACTCAACATTAGAAATCGATCTCACGTAAACTCGGTTATTTTGTGGTCCACATTACCTGCCCCACACAACACCAAGAAGGTGTTATTCTAGTGTGTGTAGAAACACCACCCAAACACCACTATTCTGTCAGGAGATCAAACAACCACTCTTGGATCCCAATCCACCTGGTACTCAATTTCACTTTTTCCATGTCTCAGAGTTATAGGAAAAATCAACATGGGACAAACAATCAATCTAGTTTACCTTGAGAGTCATAGACATCTCGCATAGAATCGACTAGCTTAGGGTCCACATTACCTGCCCCACACAACACCAAGAAGGAACCCCTTCACTATTCAATGGCCCCTTAGGCATCACCTTCTTCCAGGTGTTAATCTAGTGCATGTGTAGAAATATCACCCAAACCCTGGATCGTTTGTCAACAGGTTATGTCCTCCCATGGTTTACAAATATTGGTTGTGCACAACCAATAGTCTTACGAGATTCACCCCAGTCTCTGTCCAATAGACTACTCAGGTTAAAGCAGGACTAATAAGAAACTATACTCAATATGACATCTACAATTAGGAACCAAGACTTTTAGTTGCGTGATTAATATTAGGAAAACTCAATAGTATAGGGTGCTCTTATGATTACTTAGCGAGTGACTAAGGATTCACAACAACTATACCACTCTATTAAACATGCTCAAACCAACATGGAACAATCTTACAAATATGGCATGTAACATAAATTTAGTTTGCATAGACATCAATTAACAACCAGAAAACTTTCATACCATTCTGATGCTCAAAACAATAAGGGAACACATAGCAGTTGCACTCACAGGCTCCTCTTCGGATTTTAGTCATAACCATGAACTAGAACTCAAAACCATTCCACCACCATGTCACTATTCAAGATAGATTTGTTTTTAGGAAAAGGTCGACTCTTCTTCCCCTGATGATAATTATAGAATGGGTTGATGGGATGATTGACTGCCTCCCATAACAAGCAACGAGATAGATTCATACTCCCCCGTAAAATCTTGGGTTACTTGACCAAGTAAATGATCTGACCAATTGACTATTTGGTGGGTTGTCCCAAATCCCCACTGACAAGTAATTTAAGGAAGACTTCAATTCGATTAATGGATTACCCAATTAGCCATCCCCATTACCAATTTTGCAGGACAATGTACATAAGAAACTCAGACCCATGCCTTCCTTTCCCCAAGGTAATAATTGCCTCAACTCCCTTTCTCTTAAAGCATTAAATGATTTGGGTTCGTGAATCAATCTTTATAGTCAAAAAATTCTCTCTTGGACACTTGGCTTTCATCCATTGCATTCATGGATTCAATACATCCCTCCCTAACCTTAGGAAAATCATGCCCTTGCTCTTGTTTCCTTACATAGTTAGTTGTTGGTTTATTTATTATTATTATGCACATGTACATCAATTTACAATGCTACGATGCTTAACTGACGCATGGTTTGCTAACCATATTACTTTATGTGTGTGTGTATTTATACACACATGCATATATACACATATATACACATGCATACACATACTTATGTGTATGTATGTGTACATATGTGTATGTGTGTGTGTATGAGAAATCTATGGTAGGGTCGTGGCCTTGAGCTCCTCACCATGTTCCATACCATAATCATCGATATTACATCATTTACATAGTTTATGTTAAGGGTCAAAACTAGGTACATTACACGAAGCCCTTCTTATATATCGACATTCGTTGTCTTAGATCCTGAAAGGCATGTTAAAAAAATGTTTAAAAACTTTGTATTAAGTTAATATGGGGAGGTAAAGGAGAGGGTGGAGATATCCCTTAGGAAACATGGTATTTTATTGCTCTTGTTTAAATAAAGGGGTGATGGGGATTGAAAATGACCTATATATTTAGAAAATATTTGGTTGCAAAGTGCCTCTTGAATTTCATTTTGAAGGAGAGTCTATGGAAAACTACAATTCTTTAGAAATATATAGCTTCAACTTCTTTACTGGATTGGATAAGGAATCATAGGAAAAGTAATGAGAATGTTTCAAATTATTGGAAAGCCATGATTCTAGATTTTCTTATCATTGGGAATCTTCTTTCTTAGAAGGTTGAAAATAGTGAGAGTAAGGCTTGGAGCAACTCAATTATGGGATGTGGAAATTTTATTTATCTAAATACTAATATGATAAATCATCTTCACGATAAATAGTGTTTTTCTTTACAATAGATTGTTGATTCTAATGCTACTAGTGCCTAGCAATAGAGTTGGAAATCTACTCAGGGCATTGAACTAGATGAGGTCTAGATAGAAAATTTATAGATGTACTTGAATGAGTTGAGAATAAATCATGTAAGATTAATTAGGTAGTTGTGAACACTTTGATGTGGGAAAACAAATTCCTCATGAATGTATATTGTGAAGTTTGGATATGAAGTATTAATGGATCTGATCTGTCTACAAGGAGATATGTGGTGGTGTTCTAAAATATGGAATGTAAAGGAACCTAATGGATAACTCCTAGCAACAAGGCCCTAACATATGAAAAAATGTTATAGAAGAGAGGAATACGAGGCCCTAGCATTTGTATATTATGTATGAGGGATACAAAAACAAACACTCACCTAGTTATCCACTGTTGGTATACACAACATCTCTAGAAGGATATTGAAGAGTTGATTTGAATGGAAAATGTTGGCTGGACATGATAACATACAATAGATGAATGTCTTCAAGATTGGTTCCATGAAAATGAATTAAAATAATTCAAAGCAACTTCATGTCTCATCTTATAGGCCATTTGGTTGTCTTGTCATGCTCATATTTTTTAAGGTAAACAGATCCCCACTTTCCAAGTGTATAATCAATTTGTTGGGATTTTACAAGGCTACAAAATGACCACAAAGGTAAGACAATCAAAGTAGTATAGTGAGTTATTTATTGATAAATCCATTCTTTGGTTTATTTTTTATGCTTTTAGGTAGGGACAAAATAATTTGAGCAAGGTTGGTAGTGTCATGTTCCTCTTTAGTGGAATTTACATTAGTTTCAAAGTTGGATTGGGAATTGGGTCAAACAATTATGTTGAAATGATGGTGCTTCATCTTTTGTTTAAAGTAGCTATGATAAAGGATTAATGAAGCTACACTATTTGGTGACTCCTCTTTGTTCATTTACTAGATGAATGGAGAGATACTAATTCCTTTGGTGACTCCCCATAAAATCTTGGGTTACTTGACCAAGTAAATGATCTGACCAATTGACTATTTGGTGGGTTGTGCTAACTCCTAGTTGACAATTATTTTAAGGATGACTTCAATTCGATTGATGGATTACCCAATATTCCATCCCCATTACCAATTCTGCAGGATAATTTACATAAGAAACTTAGACCCACAACTTCCTTTCCCCAAGGCAATAATTGCCTCAACTCCCTTTCTCTTAAAGCATTAAATGATTGGGGTGCATGGATCAATCTTGATAGTCAAACCATGTGAACTTGTATGTGTCTAGCTTATAACTTATGATGTGGGTTTGAAGAGAAGAGTATGGTGAACATCCATCTTTTTTGATAAAA
>LPNX010991711.1:312060-338763 GCA_001517045.1 Pseudotsuga menziesii
CAAACATCCGGGCAACTAGCCCCATGAACATGTACATACATATAAAATTGAAAGGCTTGAACATAAAACATGCACAGATACATAATCATACATACATTCATATACATGTTCATCATAATTCATTAATAGTAAACATAACTACAAAAGTAAAATAGACAAGGATGCTTATCTCATAAAGAAGTCATCCCACAACCCACTACATCGCTATAACGTTCCACCCAACCATAGGCTAGCGTGCTCATCAATCTCTCAGCAACACTGCCACCCCTGAGCTGGGCATGATTCCTCAAGGAATAAGGGTCAAAGCTGGCTTACACATAGCCAAGGTACACAAATCAGCCAAGCCCACACAGTAGGGTTTATCAAGCCGTCAAGGAGCTAGGAAAGGCTAAATGCTAAGTTGGTGGTCTCAATGGAGAGCTAAGGACACCTACACTAGAGCTAACCTGACTTCTAAGACATCCACACACCCAACACTGAGAATCGGTCCTTTCTCTGCTTCGCAGTCCCTCAGGCCCTGACTTCCCTTTCCAATACTCTTCAAGGGTTGTGGATAAGAAAGCCAACAGCCTTCCTCTATCTGGGTGGCTCCCAACACCAAGTTTCTCAAGCATACCCAGCCTCTAATCATGCTCTAAACAGTCCAAAGACCACCCACTGCATACCGCAGTAAAACAATCGGTTCACAGCTCTGTGAAGAAAACAAAGACAACAGGGTGACAACCCAAATGATAAGGGAACACAGCTCAGGTCAAACAAGATGTTTCGGAGTTGTTCTTGGCCCTAGCGTGGCCAAAAAAACTTAGCAAAAACCCAAAAGATGATTGCATTCGCAGCAACACACAACGTGGGGGAAACCACAACAAGCCACGAACAATGGAGGGAAAACCACAGTAAACTGCCAAATCAGGGAAAAACCACAACCCCGGCTCAACAACGAAACAAGGGCAACATTACACAGTCCACCAATGGTAAGGAATCCAAACTCCCAGCATTGACAGGGGAAAACAATCCCTGAGTCGTTCTTGGTCGTATCGTGGCCAAAACGACTCCACAACAACCCGCAGTAACCCAAATCGCACCGGCAACTCATCCGTCAAATGTGGGGAGACAACAGTCCTCCTCGACAATGGAGCCATGACACATCTCCATAACCGACAATGGAGAGGGTAAGCACAGACTCTCTCCATGAACAGGAGAGAAACGTCTCACAAGGGGAAATTACAGTCACAGATCACGATTATGGATGGGACAATACACAGTCCGATAATACAATAGGAACTCCATGCTCTACACTGGCTGGAGGAAGAACATAATCACAAGCCGACAATCCTCCGAGAAGGGAGAACGAACCCCCAAACAAGAAAACGCCCCCTTTCTTAACTTAGCTCTGCGTGAGGAAGACCATCCGAACCCCCTACGCGTCCTTGCGTGAGAGTGAACCCAACGGCCAAGAGAGTGGTGTAGTCATGGTTCTCTTACCCACGTGAAGGTGGAGAAATGGCTGGTGGAGTGGGCGTGTGGAAAAGATTGACAGTCCTGCCACCCACCACTTCCAGCAATAACTGCCCTAGCCAATCAACAGAACACTAAAGAGGTGGTTGGATGAGACAAGGAAGGTGAGAAAATCAAACCGGGTGGTGACACATGGATTTTCCCCAAAGGCTCCCACGGGTTAGACAATCCCCCCCTTAACCTTAGGAAATCATGCCCTTTTCATTTAACGTTGCACCGTCGTAGCTGGCTGTAGGTTTATTTTAATTGATGTGCATATTTACATGATGCCAAACTCTAATGTGCCAGATAGCACGATATACCATCGACAACGATCCCAATTGCCGAAACATACACAACCAAATCGATGGTGGGGCTTTTGCCTTTTGCTCCACACCACGATTAATTACAAAATATACATCATGTATCTTTAAATGCAACGGGGTCAAAACCGGGGTATTACACTTATCTGAGAGAATAACATGCACAACAATAATCACAAGAGACAAGAGACACAAAGAGTTTTCCTTGGGGAAACCATAAAGAAGAAAACCCCGCAACTTCCTTAGAGATAGAATGAGCACCAATGGCAAAAGTAAAACTCAAAAACACAAATATGATCTCCGACAGCTAATCTCTCTCTCACTTGTGTGAGCTCCTTCTCTCTCACTCATGTGCTACAGTTAGCTGAGTGTGTGTGACAAATAGAAAGATTCACTCTCTATCTATATTAGTTTCCGACTTGACAATTACTTACCAGGGTCGACTTCTCTAGAAGAGTCTAATAACCCTAGTTCCCCATAACTGTGGGGACTTTGTCCCCCGATCAACAAGGAGGGTTAACCTATATGACTTTACATGACTTGATTACATCAATGATTCTCTCGATAGAACATCAGGGACCAATGAAATACAATATATGAAATATACAAGTGAATACATTCCAAAGTTACAAATACATCAACACTCCCTCTTAACTAGGAAGGTATTCTCTTGACACAATTCATCAGCACAAGTCTTCATCACTGGATCATCATCAAGGTTGGATCATCATCAAAGATGGATCATCACCGGATCATCATCATCATTACTACTTCAGTTGTCTCGTTCAAATGGTGTTATCTCTCAATTCTACTCATCACAGGAAGTTCTAAAAACTTCAACCCTTTTTCATGTTGGTTGTAGGCCTAGCCTCCATGTAGATCTTCATCTTCTTCAACAATTATATATGACCATGGGAGGAACACATCTAGCATCCATGTTAGAAAGGTCTGCCCAACACTTATATCTTACCATGGGAGGAACACATCCAACATCCATGTCAGAAAGGCCTGCCCAGCACTTATATCTGGCCATGGGAGGAACACATCCAACATCCATGTCAGAAAGGCCCAACACTTCATCTGACCATGGGAGGAACACATCCAGCATCCATTTTAGAAAGGCCCATCACTCACATCTAACTATGGGAGGAACACATCCATCATCCATGTCAGAAAGGCTCACTCAACACTTACATCCACCAGCATGGTAGGACACACCTACTACCATCTGGGAAAGGCTATGCACTTACATATGACCATGGGAGGAACACATCCAACATCCATGTCAGAAGGGCTCTACACTTACATCTGACCATGGGAGGAAAACATCCAGCATCCATGTCAGAAGGGCTCTGCACTTACATCTGACCATGGGAGGAACACATCCAACATCCATGTCAGAAGGGCTCTGCACTTACATCTGACCATGGGAGGAACACATCCAACATCCATGTCAGAAGGGCTCTGCACTTACATATGACCATGGGAGGAACACATCCAACATCCATGTCAGAAGGGATCTGCACTTACATTTGACCATGGGAGGAACAAATCCTACCACCATGTCAGAAAGGCTCTCAAACTCATCACTTTCCCTTGGAAGGAACCTCGATCTGGAGAACACCAACCTTCTCCCTGAAGTACTCAAACTTCACTCTAACCATTCCTAGCATAGAATCACATCAGGGCTAATTACGTCCAAGGATAACCTGCGAGCTTCACCAGGACCAATTACATCTGAGGACAACCTACATGACCATTTATGTGTGAGAAACCTACGAGCTTTGTTGGGATTTTATGCTCAGACAACCTGTCTAATCAGCTATGCTAGAACTCCCTCTTTCGAGAGATCTCGATCTGGATCACAAACTAGAGCTTCACTTCTCCTCTCTCCCAAGTAGTCGAGCAAGTGGCAACATATTTTTCCTCGGCTGTACTCAACGCCATACAAGACTCCTTTCTGCTAAACCAAGAGATCACACCTGATCCCATATTGAAGCAACACCCCGAAGTTGTCTTCCTATTAATGAAACTGCCTGTCCAATCTGAATCCACATAACCCTCCAAGTTAATATTTTGATTCGCTTCATACTTGAGCCCATAGTCAACTGTACCCTTCAGGTACCTCAGAATATGCTTTGCAACAATTAGGTGAACATGTCTCAGATCCATCAGGAACTGGTACAGTGTGTTCACTGCAAAGCAATTATCTAGTCTTGTATTTGTTAGGTACATCAAGGACTCAATTATCTGATGATACATCGTAGCATCAACTGACTCTAATGAAGCATCACTCAATAGCTTTAGGTTTAATTCCATAGGTTTGGTCATGGCCTTACTTTCCGTCATCCTGAACCTCTCCAGGATCTATGCTGCATACTTCCCTTGTCCCAGGGAGATTCAATCTACATTCTTCCACAGCTCCATGCCTAGAAAGTAGTGCATCATACCCAAGTCTTTCATCTTGAACTCGGAAGCAAGTCTCAAGTCTCATCGACATATAACAGGAGCATCACTGGTATTCCACCTTCAACCTTGAAGTAAAGGTTGGAATCCACTTTACTCTCAGTAAAGCCTAAAGTCATCAGTAAGCTGTCCATCCTGTCGTACCATGTCGAACCTCAAGATCTTCTATAGTCACTCCCTCTAAAGTGGAGCATCATTCTCCCTCTGCCTTTCGTACTCTATGTACTCAAAGATTATGTACTGGACTGACAAGTAGCTTCCTCTGCTACTAATATTCTATGTATCCATCTAGGGTCACTGGGTACCAAGATCCTCTATCTTGAAAATGTTCTTCTCGAACCCATTTGTGAGCTTGTCATTCTCTATAGTTTTTCATCTTCAACCTTGTAGCAAAGGTTAAGATCTTCATCACTCCAGGTGATCTTCAAGCTCCTCGTGTATGTGTTATCCCATGGGTGCCTTTTGAGCCTATACAAGGCCTTCTTTAATTTGCACACATGAGTCTGCTTGTCATGTGTCTTAACTTCCAGTGGCTGCAAATGTCTCTTCGTATTCTATGCCTTCTTTCCATGAGAATCCTCGTGCTACGAATATTGCCTTGTATCCCACGATGTTTCCATCTACTGCATGCTGGATATTGTAGATCCATATGGAAGACATTACAGACTTTCCTTCAGGTCTTCGACATCGTATTCTAGTCATCATTCTTCATTTTGGATTATTAGAGTGAATCTTGAACTATCGTCACTTGTTCTTTGGAACAAGTCTCATCCTTCTTTTCTTGTAGGCGATTGTACGTGATCTTTCCTACAATTCCAATGCATTAGTTATATGGTTAGAAACATTTCATAAGGCATATTCATAATGGTAAATTCTTATGCATAAATATATAATCAGGCAACTATTTTAGCCAATACAACATTCATCCATATCTCATGGAAAATTTCTAGATGCCTTCCATCTCTACCATGACATCATTGAGATTGTGCACTGATCCAATATGACAGCAAAGAGGTTTCATTCTATATAAGTAGCAATGGAGAGTTGTATAGCACCATGAGATACTTACCCATCACATGCATATTAGTAGTATAATGTCATTGATGTAAACATTCTATCATGCATAACACATCAACTGAATATAAACAAATGCATAACCAAACAATGACAATTGAATACTTATCTTTATTCGTTTCGTGGGAAGACTCCTTCTTGAGCCTTCAACTTCATCATATTCTTCATTCATAACAAGATCATTTCTTATGCAAATGCTAATATGGATAAGAGGTTCTTCAAGAATTGAGTCCTTCATATTCCTCATCGCTTGAGGGATCTTCTTTGAATCGTGAGAGCTTGATCTTCAGTTACTCCCATCTTCTCTTCTCTTATTATTAGTCGAGCTTCTTCTTGTGTGCACTCTTCCCAGAGTTTGTTGAAGGTAATCACTTCCTTCTGGAATACATTCCTTGAATGAAGGAATCCCATGATCCTAGGAGGCCATTCAAGGTGGTTATCACAATTTCTACATTCTCTACTTCTTCATCCACTACTTCAAGTTGTTCTTTGATTTGAGAGACCATTGTAAAGTATGACTGTATGGTCTATGCATTCTGGATCTTTACATTCTTCAGCTGATTTCTCAAAGTCATCTTTTGATTTATGTTCTTCCCTTCGAATAGCTTAGTCAAGGAATCAAACATCTCTTTAGGTGTCATTAGGGAAGACACTTGTGGTATAAGCTGATCCTTAATAGAATCATCAATCATCCTCTTGGCCTTTACCAAGTTCTTCTTGTGTAAAGCTTTTAGCCTCATCTCCCTCTGGAACTGGAACCTCTGCACTTATGTAGGTGTCCAATTCATTTCCTTCAAGAACCAGTGAAATCATATAATTCCATGCTCAGAATTTTTTAGCTTCACCAAATTTTTTATCAAGCTAGTGTGATAGGTCATTTTGAAATGAGAACCTCAAATGTAAATAGCATAAGATTAGATCTTACCATTTTGAGGTGTCTGTCCTAGTTCCGGATCTAGCTGATCTAGGGTTTGTCAGAGAAACCCTAATTTTCAAAACTTGGAATCTTTCTGATCTGATTTGATAGAAAGATGTGCCTCCTGAAGGCTAGCTGAGCAACATACTCATTTTCCCAAAACTGTGATCAGAATTGCAAAATATCTGATGCCTTAGTTTTCTTCAATTTATTCTACAGAATTTCCTAATATTGTTTCTGTAATATATCCGAACATAATACTCCTCTATGTCTGAAAATTATCATTGAGTTATCCTCTTCTGTCCTCTTTCCAACACCGTAGCATTTAGAAAAATTGGTTTCACCAATTGGGACTTATGAGAGTTTTCCCAAGGTGACTTATTTCAGGACTGTTCAACATAGTGAACTTGTATGGACTGCCACATGTCACTGTTTCACCTTCGGGGTCTGAAACTTTTACCACAAAAATAAAGTCCATGCCCTATCTGGAACATCTTGTGAAATTTCATTAGGACCTTTGTAGCCCGAGATATAGCAATTCTACCATGGTGTCTTGTTTAGGGATGAATCCTGGGAGAGCTTAGAACCCTGATTTGGAGGAATCATATCTCCCAGAATATAGTGAATATGAGGCTGAAATTTTTACAAAGTGTTCAACACAAACTTTTATTTGCCCTGTAAATCTTTCGTCTTCTGATCCTTCTCTAATCTTGAGATAGAGCGAATGTACCAATACTACCAGTTTTAGTATTTAGGGTTTTTTGGTCCGGGGTCAAATTAGGGTTTGACTTTCTCGGAGTTTTACCCAACCAAAAATTTCAATCTTGGTCTCTAAATTTTGATTTTGAGGAGGAGAGAAATCCTATGTTGGGCTCACTCAAAAATTCCTCTTCTGTGAAAATCCCTAATTTCCCGCAACAGTGACTGAAAATTCCTGGAATCAAATTCTGCTTCGACAAAAATATGCGCCCTTCAATGGAGAGTTAGCCTAGCCTCCTTTTGCTAATGATCTGTGGAGAGAGACCCAAAAAGTAATAAGCCCTAGATTCTGCAACTGCACAGTGTATTCTTCTTAGGTTAGCTTTGATACCATGTTAGATTTTTATCATTTAATCAATATGATCTAGGATCTTATCTAAGAGAATAACATGCACAGCAATAATCACAAGAGATAAGAGACACAAAGATTTTTCCTCGGGGAAACCATAAAGGAGAAAACCCCGCAACTTCCTCAGAGATATAATGAGTGCCAATGGAAAAAGTAAAACTCAAAAACACAAATATGATCTCTTAGAGTTGATCTCTCTCTCACTTGTGCGAGCTCCTTCTCTCTCACTCATGTGTTACAGTTGAGTGAGTGTCTATGACAAATAGAGAGACTTACTCTCTATTTATACTAGTTTCCAACTTGACAATTACTTACCAAGACCGACTTCTCTAGGAGATTCTAATAACCCTAGTGCCCCACAACTGTGAGGACTTTGTCCCCTGATCAACAAGGAGGGTTAACCTTTATGACTTTACATGACTTGATTACATTAATGATTCTCCCGATAGGAACATCGGTGACCAATGAAATGAAATATATGAAATATACAAGTAAATACATTCCGAAGTTACAAATACATCAACATAAAGACGAGGGAGCTTCCTATCATATGGTTTTGTATTTGTGTCAAGAGCACATAAAAAATGTGGTGATTTTTAATATTTATTTGAATAGAAATTGAAATATTTTTGTTGGAACACACACACACACACACCTCATTCATGTAAAAATATTGTGAAAATGTTGGGAATGAGCTTGCGAAGGTTTGAATAATGATTATTATTATTGTAAAAATTTCAACTTTTTTTTTCATAAGATTGAAATTTTATTAAAACTAAAGAAAAATTTACGAGCTTAAGAGTCATATGAATAATGAGATAGGTGTTGAATATCTATTGTAAATAGAATTACCCGAGAGTCTGAAATAATCTAGGATAATTTCCCAACATCTAAACAAACTAAAGACAATGACTAGTTTTGAAGTAGACAGATCCCCCACATGTCAAGGGTTATGGCCAGTAAAACAAGAGCAAAATAAAATCAAATGATTACTTCCAAAAATGAAGAAACAACCTGGGAGAACAAATAACCTTGGTGATAGCTATTCATGATTAGAAATTACGATAGGAGGAGTCGCTAACTTGTTAGCACCTAAAAATTCCTGCTTGGCCCTCGAAGTCTTGCTTCGTTGACATGTCTGGGAGTGGCGATAAAATACTGGTTGAGAAGCGAAGGGGATCAAGGAGGTGCCTGATTGAAGGTATTATTAGTTAATTCCCTAGAAAGAGTGTTAATCTCTGCGTTGAGATGCTTGTCTAATTCGATCTGGGCCTAGGTGAGTCGATGTAGCCATCCATCTAGACGAGTGAAATGTGCTTCCAAGTTTAACCCCCGAGGGTCATCTTGAAATTGACCCTCTACATAAGTAGACATTTCTTTCCCTAACAGAGACTTGACATACCAAAAAATATCGAGAGTCTTAGTAAAGCGCATCTCTCTGGTGCGGGTGGAGCTAGAGTCCTCTACCATTTGTCTCAATACTTCATTAAGCTTTCTCGAAGAAGGATTTTAACCATAGTTTTGAATATGAGCTTCCATGCTTGATATGTGACCCTTGGAAATAGGAGGAATCATAGTGTTAAAGCATACCTAATCCTTCTCCTAATCTCAGACTATGCAAAGCATCTGCGAGTGGCGAGGTCTTGTTGTTATTTTTTGCTTAGTGAATTTAGTGCGGACCATTGTGGGGACAAAAGAAGGGAATTGATGGATAGAGGGGGTGCATGAATGAAACACCTAACGGAGAAGTGACTTAGGAATGAGAAGTGGAGCAGAAAACCAACAGAAAAAACTTCTTGCTTGGGATCCTTGAAAATGTTTGAGTATTTGGATATGATAATTGACCACATCATTTTCTAATTTGAAGCAATACGATAGTAGGGATGGAGATAAACTGCTATGAATGTTTGGATGAAGGAGGATATATGAGAGAGAATGTTAGTTTGTGTGAGTGAAACCACACTTGTCATGTGGAGAAACATTTCAACTTATTATAATAAACAAACATGTTTATGTCAATATGAATGTAAAAACTAAATAATTAGTAAATATATAAACAAGTGAAAGAGTTATAGGCTATTGTGTTCATTGTAAAATAAAAATTTTGATAAAAAAAGAAAAATGAAAGTGTTCTTTATATTTTGATTATCCAACATCCATCACTTATCAAAAAGTAAGATATCTATGTTGTAATTATGATCACATGTAATCATTTTCAATATGACATAAAAATTAAAAATTATGATGACTTTCGTAAATCAAATAATGTTGTTTTGAAGACACATTGATTCAAGAAATACAAACATGTCATTGTTAAAGAGTTGAATCTCATTAAAAATGAAAACAACAACCCTTGCTTTAATAAATATTAAATGAAATAATGTTAAAGTAATGAGGAACATCTCCCATCTAGCGCCAATGGATCCTGAGAAACCCTAGCGTTGGTGGCACAAAGTTAGCAGGGCCCAGTATTTCATAACTAGTTAGCTAAACGGTTTTTTAGAGGAAAAAATGGCAAGGAGAAAAAATAAGCTGACATTTAAAAAATATAAGTGGGACCTAGGGTTTAAGAGTGACAATGCGTCGGGTGAGTGTACTAGCGAAGAAGGAAAAAAATAGGTGACATGCATTCATGTTGAGGATATTGTGAATGACTTCAGGATAAATACATTCAATGGAGAAATACATTTCTGTGTTGGGGTTTGAGTTAAAGCGTCTGGAAGCCATTGGAAGAGTTGTCACTGAGAACATCCCCGAGGAAAACTTAAACCTTCCCCTTTGCCCTGGTCACAGAGCCGAGGATAGTGTGATTAAACCTGTGGAGAGATAAATTGTCGAGGTTTCAGAAAGAGCATGCACAGGTGGAAAACTTGTTGCTTGAGGTAAGTTTTGGGAAAAAAGGAAGGAGAAGGCGTTTAAAGTCAAGAAGGTGGTGGCGTATTTTACTATCAGCAAGGAGCAAACCCTAAAGAAAGTGGAAGGGTTGTCAAGACAAGCGTTGGTAGGTCGACTCGAGTACGAAAAATTGTCAAGAATGGAGCTTATGGAGTGGGTGCAGGAGAGTTGGAAACCTTTAGTTGATTATTTCCCACTGGTGATAGCCCATCCAATGGGATGGTTCATTTTTTTCTTCCTCACTAAGGAACATGCATAATTGATTTTGAATAGTTTTTGGGGTATTAAGGAGGGGTCGTTCTTATTATGGAATTGGGTGGGGCACTTTGAACCATACAAAAAGAAGTTGGACAAGCGACATCTGTGGTTGCTTCTACCAAGACTACCTCTTCAGTTATGGACCAAGGAAATTATGGTAAACCTTACAAACCATTTGGGTAAATTCATTTATTTGAAACCATCTTTGCTTATATTAGGTGAAAGAACCCTGACAAGGGTTTTAGAGGAATTCGAGATGTTTGATGGTTTACTTGAGGAAGTAAATATCAAATGGGGTGAATTTTCTTTTAATCCGAAGTTGGACTACAAAGGGATCTCGTTTAGATGTTTAAATTGTAGGAAAATGGGCCATTTGAGGGAAGACTATTCACGGTCAAAAGATTGGGCTAGGGAAATGCAACGTGTTTCTTAGAGAAGGTCAGATCTGCACTCTGAAGAAAAAGATGAAGATGGTTCATATGAAGGTAAGGCCCACTCTGAAACCCCAGTTCCTTAAGAATCTATAATTGCTTCTGAGCTTAGGTTTTTAAATCCAGTTGATTTTTTTATAATTCGAGATAGAAGAATTTACTGGGTTCTTCTCCTTTAAGGGATTGTTTTGAGGTTCAGGAGTTTGTTGGGAAGGGTTTGGGGGAAAGGGTTTCTCAAGTTCTAGAAACCTTAGATGTTAAAAATCCTTCAAGCTCTCTATCAAAGTTGGGGAATCCTATTGAGGAGTTACTGGGAATGTCTTGTTCTCCCTTTATGGGTGATGCTCCCTCTTTTCTAGACACAAATGGTAATCATGATAGGGTCTTAGCTGATCAAGGGAACCAGAAGGAAGTTAGTGTGGAATATCTGGGTGATATTCAGGTGACACATTTGGTTACTTATGTCAATAGGCCTTCCACCTCGCCCCAAATACCACGAGAAACTCTATCTATCACCAAAATGTCACTATAAGAAGGAAAGGACTCAACCAAGAAAGGGTTTGGATCCTCAACTGAAGATGAAGGAAGAAACAATGGAGAGTTTGTTCTTCTATCTGAAAGAATCAAATTAGTGGAAGCTGGTTCAACAAAAGGGATTTCTGAGGCGCTTAGAGTAGAGAAGCCTTTGTTGAAGGGTTCGTAATGATTTGCATCTCCTTAAATGTGAGAGGGCTAGGGGGAAGTCCTAAAAGAAGATCCCTTAAAAGGTTTATAGCGTTGAATCCTGCGTATGTATATTTTTTTCAAGAAATGATGGCTGAAGCAAAAAAACCTTGTGACTTTCTCTTTAAAATTCTAAAGGCTGGGAAGCATGTGTTGTAGACTGGGAGGGTATGTCAAGGGGGAGGGTGGGCATTTGGAATATGAGATCATGTGATTTTAAGACTTAAAAAATGACAACATGTATTGTGTTGGAAGGCAGAGTTCAAGGGTTTGGCGAAACTATGAGACTGGTGAACATTTATGCTCCTTATAAAGATCAGAGAAGTTTCTAGGAATCTTTGGATTCAAGCGGTGTTTTAAGGTTGCCAAATATGATCATTGGAGGAGATATCAACTTCACTTTGTTTTCAAATGAGGTATGGGGATCCTTGGCTCCTTTGGACCCCTTGGATCCTTTGGATCCCTTGGCTCCTTTGGACCCCTTGGCTCCCTTTTTGCAGGATTTGTTTTTTAGGAATAATTTGGTGGATATTCATCTTGAAAATATCACTCCCACTTGGAAAAATATTCGACAAGGTAATGAGGGGGGAGGTAAAAGGTTGGACAGGTTATTCATGGTGAATTCTTTACTTGACAGAGAAATATTAAGATTCAAAACTTGGAATACTCTGGCAAACCGATATGACCATAGTTCAATTGCTCTGCAAGTTGAAGAAAAGGAGAAGGGTAAAAAATTCCCCTTCAAGTTCAACCAATCCTTGTTAAAGGAGGAGTCCTTCTGCAAGATGGTAAGGGAGGTATGGCCTACTTTACAAATTGAAGTGGGGTTAAATGTTATGGATATAATGGTGAAAAAGCTTCGAAAACTAAAATCATTGGTCAAAATTTGGATCAAAAGGAAAGAAGAGGAAGATAGACGAGAGCTCATCCAGAGTGAAGTTCTCATTAAGGAAATTTTAGTGAGAAATTTGACCTCAAATTTTTCTACAGAGGATAGAAATCAGTTAAAAATTATGGAATCAAAGAAGGAGGGAATTCTTAGAAGAGATGAAGAGCTTTGGTGTCTGAAAAGTCAAGCGATTTGAGTGGAGGTAGGTGACAAGAATACAATTTTTTTTCATAAACATGCCTCTTACATGAAAAATATCAACACAATTTGGGTGGTAAGAATACTTCTCAATCTGATATTCAAAGAGAAGTTGTTTTGTTTTTCTGTCCCTTGGAGGAAGGTTAACTTTGGTGCAGGAAATATTATCCAGTATTCCAGTTTATTGGTTTTCTCTAATGATGGTTCCAAAATCAATATTAAAGTCTATTCGGTCCAAGATTTTCAATTTTCTTTAGAGAGGGACAGGGAATGGAACCTCTTTCCATCTTGTTTCTTAGGATCTCCTAGCTATTCCAAAAGGAATGGGAGGATGGAACATCAACAATTGGACTGGTTTAACAGTGCTTTATGTTTAAAAAGTTGTTGGAAAAACATTACAGGTACTAGTCTTTGGAGTAAGGTATGCAAAGCAAGATATCTACTGGGAAGATTGGTTCATATTGGAAAAGTTTGATAGCAACAACTTCTCTATAATTTGGAACAGTTTGTTGAAAACTTTCATTTGGCTAAAAAAATGGTTGGCTTGGGATATAGGGAACGGTGAACAAGTCAGAGTTGGCATTGATCCTTTTGTGGGAGTGAATGAAAATTACAATTACCAGAGGAGATTATCAGTCATATTGGGGTCTTAGATTTGTCAACTCTGAATAGAATGAAAAGGCCTTATAGGGTAGTTTTGAAAAATGATTATTGGTTCACATCTAAAGACTTGGGATTTTCTGGAATCTGGGTAGAAATATGGGATAAGTATATCAACACTTTGAAGGTGGCATGCATAAGAGTCAGATATGAGGAAGATAATTTTTTATGGTATTGGAATAAGGCTACTGGGAAAATTTCATAAAAAAAGGATTATGATGCAATTGTTCAGTCCCTATCAACATGCAATATCAAGTGGTGGTACAATTTACTTTGGAAGTGGTCTCTCCCTTTAAAAGTGAAATGTTTTTTCTGGTTGCTTATGGAAAATAAAGTTCTAACTTGGCAAAACTTTAAAAAAAAAAAGGGTGGCAGGGCCTAGGTTTATGCTCTATCTGTAAAAGAGTAGATGAGTTTGTTGATCATCTGTTTATTGAGTGTGATTTCAGCAAAGCTGTTTGGACCTTTGTTGTTGAAGATTTGAATCTGACTTTTGAGTGGGGAGAAGGTGCTTTGCTTGAAAGGTTCAAAGTCTTGTATAAAAAAGATAAATCCTTCAGAATTCTCCGTATTTTCATTTTTTGGCATATTTGGAAGGTTCAGAACAAGGCCTTATTTGAGATTGTTACTCCAAATGCCAGTCTCTTTTGTTTCAAAAAGCATATATCTTTATAAATATTTTGTGAGTGTTAAAAGGAAGACTTCACAAAAATTGGTTCACAAGCCTTTCTTTTCTCCTTGTGTCGTTGTTGGGTTTTTTGACGGTTGCTCGAAGGAAGGGAAATGTGGATGTGGAATGGTGTTGAAATTAAATGATCAACATCTTTTTAATTTGTCGATGGGAGGTGATGTTGGGAGTAACACAAGAGAATAGCTCCTTGGCCTATGGGGATTCTCTTCTTTTCTAGCAAATGTGGAATTGATTATTTGATTATCAATGGAGATTCCAAGATTATAATAGAGTGGGAAACATGAAACTTCAATTTATAGGTCATCAATTTGAAAGGTTGGTGTAGAAGGATAAAGATGATGAAAATTTCCTTCAATCACCTCTCTTTTATGCACATTTCAAGAATCTTCAATTGAGAAGTTGGCAGGTTGTCAAAATTGACAATTTTTTGTGACTTTGGCACGTTACATTTCCAAGAGGTGATAGAGGAAAAGATCTCGATGGAGGGATCTCTCTCTCTAGATTAAGGGTTATGTTATAAGTATGTTTCTTGTAACCTATAGTTTGTCAGCTAAGTTAGCAATACTTGGAAACTGGGATAAGCCCAAAGTTTTTTAGTTCCTTTTGATGGGGTAAGTTACAACTTGAAGTAAAAGTCCAAGAATATCAATAGATATAAACCTGTTTCGGTATGATATAAGAACTTTCTAGTGTTTTTTTGAAGAACTATGATTTGAATGAAATGCATGATCTTTTTTTTTTAATTCAATATGAATATAAATTTATTTTTTTTGAAAAAAAATATAATAAATCTTCTAGTAATTTAATATAAATTACTATAACACTAAAGTTACCGCAATATAAAAACTAAACTAATATAAAAAGGTCATATTTCTTCTTAAAATATTGTTGTTAGTGTAACATAAACAAATGTTACTTTGGTGAATAATATATATATATGGGTGATCTATCAAGTTGATAGATCACCCATATAAGTTGATCTATCAAGTTATATATATATGGGTGATCTATCAACTTTATATATATAAAGTTGATAGATCACCCATACCTACCGAATCACCTTCACTAGCCAAGGTTACAAAATGCATCTCAAATTTGACATTCAATAACATTGTTACACAATATCTCAAATTTTCAATGTTTCATAGTTTAAGAATATATGTCAAACATGTGGGGCATCTTTTAACATTTAACTAATTTTAAATACAACCTTAAAGACATTATGCAATGTTACAAAGTATCTCGAATTTCAATGTTTCCTGGAATTTAAGAATTTTTAATCTTGAACTAATTGTAAATACAGCATTAAACAAATATCTCAAATGTTGATAGTTCACCCACACCCACCCACCCACCTAAGCAACTCCACCCAACTTAGGTTATAAAACGCACCTAAAATCCAACTTTCAATGATATTGTATACATAAATTTGATACTAGACAGTGATTGTAGTTGTAACACACCCTTAATCTATAAATCCTTTTCCAAACGAAGATTTATATTGATAAAATATTTGTGGGCAACATGGATTATAGAGTATGGCGTGCTTAATTTGCAAGCCCTTTACCAAACATTGAAAAATATTGATAGATTATGGATTATAGAGTGTGGCATAAGGTGCTTTATGCTTTTTTCTTTGTCTTTTTTAATAAAATCATTGTTCTAACTAGTTAGTACGATAAATACAAAGCATGCTTCAGTGTGGGGTCATGTGACTTGACGTGGGGGTGAAATAAGCCCATGATCATGTAAAAAATAAGCAAAAGGTGAAGTGGATTTTAAGAATAAATAAGTATTCTTTCTGCTGACTTTATGCTCACGCCTTATATATAAGAATTCCTAAAGGGGAGGAAACTATACAACAAAAAATGGGTTTGATCTGTGTGTTGGAGCATATTTGTTTTGAGTCTTTTCTAAGCATTTGGTAGAAATCATGGAGTTTGGTGATTCATGGGATGCAAAACTTTTAAAGAGAGTATTAAGATTGAAGGAAATCCGAACATAGGAATTCGAAAGATGAAAGGCTTACTATTTGTGGAGATAAAAGCTTAATTCAAATATCATACCAACATGTTTGTTAATATTGTTGCCATCAATATTTTTATATTGATATTAACATATATGTTTGGGTGGTTCACATAAAAACATATACCATAGTTATAGTGAAATATATAATTTTTGCTAGTCCGCAGATGTAAAGCATATACTATTTCTAGTCAAAACATTAGACCATAAAAACTGTTCAGCCATGATCATAAAAAAAAGTAATATAGGTTCTAGTATATACCGCATAAAATAAACCCACAATTTGAAATTCCTGGAGACAATATGTGCATTATTAAAGACCATTCAACATGTTGTTGAATCTTAATGTCGCTCCCGTTCAAAGAGTACCTACAGTATAAACTTTGATTCTACAACAATATGAAATAGTAGGCTGAAAATATATCATATCATAAGAAAGTTGTTAAAGAGAGAGCTAAAAACGAAATCTGATGAAACAACCGTGTTGATTCCATGGTAGGATAAGTCGAGAGGGTGGATGCTGGATATAAATCATGAATATATAAGCGTATGTCCTTGATTGATTAATTTGAAACCCCTATTCATGTAAATTATTCGATCCTCTGATATAGTCAGGGCTCTTTTGGACAAGGTATATGCTAATGTGATCAAAGTCGAGACCCAGGTATGCATGCATCATCTCCACCACTTTACTTTTCTAGAAACATAAATGAGAGGCCTTCAAATGAGTTTCACCTTTTGTCCATCCAATGATGACCTTAGAATCCCCCATTACCCTATTAACAATTATACTTTTGTTTGGCAATGAAAAGAAGAATCAATAGAGCAATTAATTCAAATTTGGTATTTGAGTTAGCCCCATAATTCATCATCAAGGAGAAATGAGTTTGACCATCCAACCAAATGACTGCACCTGCTCCACCCTTGTTGGCATTATCTTAAGATGAACCATCGAAAAATCCTTTACAACAAGCTATAGAGATGGAAGGAAGTAATTTACACCTTTTGGACACCTTTGACATACTTGTTAATGGTCCTTGACATGCACGATCCCTACTACTAATCCATATAGTTTGAGTATCTAGGCCTTCAAAAATGATATTGTTCCTTGTTATACAAATCCCCCCGTATACTCTAACCTTGATCTCCAAATAGGATTTATTCTTTTTCCTCCAATTTTCCATACATGTTATCAGAGAATCCCCCTCCCAATCGCCAATCAATCTGTCATCTTTAGGTATATTTCCCCACAACTCCTATGTATATGAGAAAGTAATGAAGATGTGTGAGACGTTTTTAGCTTCCACTTTGCATAAGCCGCAAAGACTGGGTTTGACAAAGCCCCTCTTCAATAGGTTATCCCATGTCAGGATGCGATTGTTTATGGCTAGCCAAAAGAAGATTTTTAATTTTAGTGGCACATTAATGGACCAAATCTTTGTATACACCAATTTTTATCATAATAACAGTCCGTCCATAATGAAGAATAAGCCTCTTTTGTTGTAATAGTCACCGTATCCTTATTCCATGTCCATACAAGTCTATGCTTACGATTGCTTAAGGAACCCCCCCCCCCACCCCCCTACTGAGGCCTCTAATATAATTTTCCCATTTCGCTCAGTATGCTTCATTAACTCCAAGAGATCCAACATCCCTCCATCGTGAGGAACTCTGATCAAGTTGAAAGCCCCCCGCTACATGTTCTAGAGTATGAATGCCAACTGAATGTAAACTATTAACAATCTCCTCTTATAACTCCGTGGGGCCTCCAACAATGGGGTATAATACCAATCTGAACGTGTTAAAATAGTAGTGACAAGGAAGGTCTTCTTGCATGCAGAAGACTTAAAATAGGAAACCAGTTGTATTTAATTTAGTTTTCCTAAGTTTACTTTGGAAAATAAATTAAGGTGATCTAATTTAACTTTAGTGAACCACTAGTTAAAGTGAAAGTGAAATTAGGGTTTTTGCTTTACCACTAGTTAACGTGAAAATGAAATTAGGGTTTTCGCTTTACCTAAAGTTATAAAAGAGAGACCAATTGGTGGAGAGAACACACACTTGTATTCCGGCAGAGACAAGACACAAACAAGGAGAGAAATTCAGATAGAGGATTTAGCCGAGAAGACGGAGGAGCGAGTAGCAGGATCATCGAGCTTCGTATAGCTGGGCTGTACACTAACACAGGAGGGTGTTGAGGTTTAGATGGGATTTGCCCAATGATTATGATGGGTACTGCATTCACTAGGTTTGGGTGAATTTGCAGTGATTGTAAAAGTTCTTATTTTCTCATAATAAAATCTATATCTGACTGCTGCATTGGTTTTCCCATCTTGGGTTTTTCTGGGGGTTTCCATACCCAAAATAATAGTGTCAATATCGTGATGTGTTGTTGTGATTTATTTCTCAGTTTTATATTCCATTGCATATTGTAAAAGATATTCTTGTGTGGTTATCGGTTGATATTTTGCATGCACTGTTTAGCCCTAGTTGAATATTAAAGGAAAATTTACATGGTATCAGAGCTCCGGTGAGCTAAAGCTGAGAGATTTACAGCGGCAGTAATAGATCAAGGGCAGATCTATAGGAAGACAAAAACCTTGAATTCTAGATCTAGGGTTTGACAGGTACACTTCACTATGGCCGTGCAGTTGAGAGTTGAGGATAGACTCCAGGGTGCTCAGAACTTTCCTACATGGAAAGAAAGTATCAGAAGGATCCTGGATGTCAGTGATGCAGAGGAGCACATTGACTCCATGAAGGTTGCACCCATAGATCCGACAGATTTAGCAGTTTGGAAGAATATTGATTCCAGAGCCAGGCTGATTATCATGGATGGAGTGAAGGACCATATAGTCCCTCACCTTTCTGGTAAGAAGACCGCAGCAGAGATGTGGACGCCTTTGGAGAGTCTGTACCAAAGCAAGAACAAGAATAGGAATATGGTGTTGCAAGAGAGGATGCACAGCACCAAGATGGCCAACGGAGAAGGAGTGGTGCCTTATCTCACGAGGCTCACACAGATCAGGGACGAGCTTGGAACTGTTGGCTCTAAGATAGTGGATGAGGATCTAGTTTGGATAGCCCTCAATGACTTCTCTAAGCCACGGGACACCTTTGTCAAAGGTATTGTGGCTAGGGAGAAGATCCCTGATTGGAAGAGACTATGGGATGACTTTGTGCAGGAGGAGACCCGCATGGGTCAAGGATCAGGCTCATCTAGCAGTGCCCCACAGATTGTGGACGAGGAGGCTCTAGCCCTTACAGGCAAGAGCAAGGGGAAGGAAAAGAGGAAGAAGGATGGTAAGAAGAACCTTGATGTATCAAAGGTCAAGTGTTTTATCTGCCACAAGCAAGGACACTTTGCCTCCTAGTTCCTAGACATGAAGAAGAAGAGTAACACTTAGATGGCTGGATCTGCAGAGGTGGATGAGTTTAGTAGGAACTTCGATGAGGAGTTATGTTTGATAGTTTGCATGGCAATCACCACAGGGAGCAGCATATGGTACATTGACAGTGGAGCATCTAGTCACATGACTGGACATAAGATATTCTTCAAAGACTTGCAGGAGGGTGGAACAGGGATCCATGTTGAGATGGGTGATGATGTGCGGTATTAGGCGCAGGGAGTTGGCACTGTTTCATTTGAGAGGGAGTCTGGCAAACCCCTCAGTTTTGATGATTTGTTATATGTTCTAGGACTGACCAAGAACCTTACATTAGTCTCCACGCTGGAGTACAAGGGATATCGGGTGAAGTTCCGTGACCATAGAGTGTATATTAGGCCCAAGGGGTCAAATAGGAGCTTGGATCAGGTGATTGGCAGAAGGAGCGGGAAAGTGTACAGATTACACTTTGAGCTTGCAAAGGCTCTAGTCAGCAGGAGCAGTAGTAGTCAGGGTGATTTGTGGCATAGGAGGATGGCACACTTATACCATAGAGCACTGAAGCATTTGAGACAGGAAGTCATTGGAGTTCCTCAGGTACAGGAGGAAAAGCATAACCACTGCAAGGGTTGTGCTTTGGGGAAGAACATTAGGAATCATTTCCCACAAAGTGAGCACAAGTCTAAGGAGCCCTTGGACTTGGTGCATTCAAATGTATGCATACCTATGAGTGTCCATTCATTCAGTGGTTACAGTTACTGCGTAACCTTCATTGATGACTATTCTAGGAAAACTTGGATCTATTTCCTGAAGGCCAAGTCAGAGGTCTTTGAGAGGTTCTGAGAGTTCAAGACTCTTGTGGAGAACCAAACAGGAAAGAAGATTTAAGTGTTGAGGATGGACAATGGGGGTGAGTACACTTCCAATGAGTTCATGGAGTATTGTTCAGCTGAGGGGATCAAGAAGGAGCACACTATGCCCCATACCCCACAACAGAATGGAGTTGCAGAGCAGAAGAGCAAGACTATGGTTGGAGCAGCCAAGGCCATGCCATTTGATCAGGGATTACCACTATTCCTATGGGTCGAGGCATACAGGACTGTAGTATACATTCAAAACAGGTGTCCCCACTTAGCCTTGGGGAGGAAGACACTAGAGGAGGTCTTCACAGGCACTAGGCCAGATGTGAGTCACATTCGCATATTCGGTAGTGTCTACTATTGTCATGTTAATGCTGACAATAGGAAGAAGTTGAACCCTTCTAGAGAGAAGGGGTTACTTGTTGGTTACAATGAGATTTCGAAGGAATATAGAGTTTACATTCCTGCTCGCAGGAGGCTCATTGTGAGCAGGGATGTCTAGTTTGATGAGGACAGGGCATTGCGGAGATCTCTAGACTTACCAGTAGAGTAGCAGCCAACATAGGAGTCAGGAGTCAAGTTGGAGGAGCTAGATGTATAGGTACAAGTACAGACATAGAGCACAGGTTCTAGTGGTTAGAGGGAGTCAGGTGGACAAGATCCTTCATTCATTTACTTGAAGGATGAGCTGCAGCAGGAGATGGATATCCAACATCTGTAGTAGGTTGACACTAGGCCAAGGACTAAGTGGTTTAGATCCACAGTGCAGGATTCCATGCAGGTAGATCCTCCACAGACATCTTTTAGATGGATTGTACCACCAGAGAGGCTTAGTTGTATGGCACTGATGACAGAGTTGATTAACTCTGAACCTTCCAGGTTTGAGGAGGCTGCATAACATGTTGTGTGGCAGGAAGCTATGGTTGAGGAGTATGACTTCATTATGAAAAAATAGGTATGGGAGGTTGTGTCGAGGCCACAAGGGAAAAAGGTGGTGGGATCTAGATGGATCTACAAGGTGAAGCATGCAGCAGATGGAAGCATGGAGAAGTACAAGGTGCGCTTCGTGGAAAAGGGGTTTTCACAGAAGGAGGGTGTTGATTATGAGGAGACCTTTTCCCCTATTGGCAGGTATTCTTCCATTTGGACCATTATCTCACTAGAAGCTAAGATGGGTTGGCGTGTCCATCAGATGGACGTCAAGACCGCCTTCCTCAATGGAGTCATAGAGGATGAGGTATATATTGAGCAGCTAGAGGGGTTTGGTGTGGAGAAGAGGGAGACACATGTATGCAGACTGCATCAATCTCTTTACGAGCTCAACCAGGCACCTCAAGCATGGTACTCGAGGATTGACAACTATCTATGGGAGATGGTATTTCAGGGGAGTGAGGCTGACCACAACCTGTACTTCTTGACAATTGAGGTGCCTCTCATACTAGTCCTATATGTGGATGATCTCTTTTTGACAAGAGATGAGAGGATGATTGGAGACTGCAAGTCCAACATTGTAGTAGAGTTTGAGATGAAAGACCTTAGGCTGATGCATTACTTTTTGGGATTGGAGGTTTGGCAGAGAGATGGATGCTTCTTCATCGGAGAGGGGAAGTATGCAGTAGAGATCTTGAAGAGATTCAGGATGGAGGACTGTAAGCCTATGGCAATACCTCTAGTTTCCAATTGGAGGAAGATTGATGCATCAAGATTAGACGGATTTGATGCTACCTTGTATCGTCAGCTTATCAGATTGCTTATGTATCTTATCAACATTTGACCAGACATAAGCTTTGGAGTCAAATATTTGATTCAGTTCATGGTGGACCCTCAGAGAGTGCATTGGATGGCTACGAAGCACATACTTCGCTACATCAGAGGTATAGTGGAGTATGGATTGTTTTATGAGCGCATGGGGAGTGTATAGTTAGCAGGTTTCACAGATGCTGACTGGGCAGGATGTGTAGAGTACTAAAAGAGTACTTCAGGTTGTTGTTTCAGCATCGGATCAGGGGTTGTCTCTTGGTTTAGCAAGAAGTAGAAGTCAGTTGTATTAAACTCGACAGAGGCTGAGTACATAGCAGCCAACATGGCTGCTTGTGAGAGTATGTGGCTAAGGAAGTTACTTGTAGGGTTGTTTGAGTGCAAGCTAGAGGCTATAGTAGTTCACCATGACAATCAGAGTGTCATCAGGCTATCTAAGAATCCAGTGTTCCATGATCGGAGCAAACACGTAAACATTAGATACCACTTCTTGAGAGATTGTGTTCAGAGGGGAACCATTCGGTTGGAGTACATACAGACAGATGAGCAGGTGGAGGACATTTTCACCAAGGCACTTTGCAAACAGAGTTTTGTGAAGTTCAGGGATAAGTTGGGGTTGCTACCGAATCCCTTCCTCGTTGAGAGGGAGTGTTAAAATAGTAGCAACAAGGAAGGTCTTCCTGCATGCATGTGTTCTTGCATGCAGAAGACTTAAAATAGGAAACCGGTTGTATTTAATTTACTTTTCCTAAGTTTACTTTGAAAAATAAATTAAAGTGATCTAAATTAAATTTAGTGAACCACTAGTTAAAGTGAAAGTGAAATTAGGGTTTTTTCTTTACCACTAGTTAAAGTGAAAGTGAAATTAGGGTTTTCGCTTTACCTAAAGTTATAAAAGAGAGATCAATTAGTGGAGAGAACACACACTTGTATTTTGACAGAAACAGGATATAAACAAGGAGAGAAAGTCAGACAGAGGATTTAGCCGAGAAGACAAAGGAGCGAGCAGCAGGATCATCAAGCTTCATACAGCTAGGCCGTACACTCACACAAGAGGGTGTTGAGGTTTAGCCAGGATTTTCCCAGTGATTCTGTCGTGTACCACATTCGCCAGGTTTGGGTGAATTTGCGTGATTGTAAAAGTTCCATATTTTCTCGTAATAAAATCTATATCTGACTACTGCACTGGTTTTCCCATCTTGGGTTTTTCCAGGGGTTTCCATACCCAAAATAATAGTGTCAATATCGTGATGTGATGTTGTGATTTATTTCTCAGTTTTATATTCTGCTGCATACTGTAAAAGATATTCATGTGTGGTTATCAGTTGATATTTTGCATGCACTGTTTAGCCCTAGTTGAATATTAAAGGAAAATTTACAGAACGTTATTCCCTCTACCAGGTTGCCAAGCAAGCCATTTCCCCATGATATCAAATGTTGAAGAGATAATTTTCCACACATATGAATCACCTTTATTACGCTTCTTAGGGCACTTGATCCACTACTCAATTCAAGAATTCTTTAAATACTTTGCCAAAATGACACAATTCCATATAATGTCCACGAACAAATCTCTCCAAAGGATTTTCTCATTTAGAGCTCTGGAGAATAGGTAAATGTATTTCATCCCCCATCCACACATCTCTTTGAGCTTGGCCATTTTATCCCAGTTTATAAGATGGAATTTTTAATGATCCAACGATCCAACCCAGTGAAAGTTAAAAATCCTACAGTTTATAGCATGTAAAATGGCCTTTGGGATTATGCAAATGGACATCCAGTATACATGAAGGTTTGTAAGAACTAAATTAACCAACACGAGCCTTCCCCCTTTCAAGATCCATTTTAAACTCCAATGGCTAATTCGAGCATCAAATCTTTTGATTAACTAAAACTAGTCATAAACTTGATAGTTATTATGTTTTAGTTTGAAGCCCAAATACACGATACTTCTTCCACCGGCGAAAAGTTATAAGGAAAAAAATATTTTAAGCACATAATGTCCTATTCACTTTAATCACGGTAAATCACAAAGGATTTAGTAGCATTGATGACCATACCAGATGCATTGCAAAATATGTCTAGAATTTTTTTATAAATACGTCATTCTGAAATGCATCCATTCCCGAAGATCATAACATAATCCACAAATAATAATTGGGTAATTCTGATTAGAACTGATATCATAATGCCACTTATCTCCCCTCTTTCCTTGTAACTCTGAACCAAAAGACTCAAACCTCTGAACCGATAGACTCAAAACTTCGATGATAAGTAGGAACAAAAAGGGAGATAATGGGCAACCCCACCTCTCACCCCACGAAGCTCTGAAAGAATATGTCGATGCCCCATTAATCATAACAAAGTAGTTGGCAGATTCAACACATGCCATAATCCATTTCATTGCTCTTTTATTTAAGTGAATGGACTCTGCTAGCAATTTGGCAATATTATTATTATTTTTTTTAATAAAGACGGGTAATTTTATTAAAAGAAGAAATGCTAGTCTGCATTGACAATAGTCAATCAACCTGATTACAAAGTTCTAAAAAAACTAGAGATTTAACAAAGAATTACTTAAAGAGCAAGGAACACCCATTTATACAATTTTAAACCGCATGTTACGGGATTGGATGGAAGTAACTGGGTTCCTCATTAATGCTAATAAACCCTTGAGGCAGAAGACAACCTTTGTTATCCAGAGCGTCTGCTAATTTATTTTGATCCTGAAGAATGTGGAAAGAGTCAGACTTATCGAAAACTTTCAATATAATCTTGATTTGCTGCAAAATTGAATTTAAAGCAGAATTATTTAGACTATCAGATGAATTTAGTGTTTTTATCAGCATCTCAGAATCTCCATAGATTTGGACAGACTTATATCCTTTTTCCTTTACCAACTAACTTTCCAATAGAAGGCTGTAGCTTTTAGCCTGGTTGTTGGACATGGAGCCAAGCCCCCGGCTAAAAGTGAAAGAGGACAATCTGTCTGGAGAGAAGACCAAGACCCCCACTCTCGGGTTAACCTTGGAAGCGCCATCAAATTAGAGTGTTTAACACAACCTCACATTATCGGTATTATTGGAATGGTAGAATTTGATTTATTTATAGAAATAAAATTTTAATTAAAATATTATATTAAATTGTTTGATAAAGCTTTTAAGATTATTGGGTGGTAGAATTTGATTTATTTATAAAAATACAAATTTAATTAAAATATTATATTAAAATGTTTGATAAGCCTTTATATAAATAGTTATTATTTTCTGTTGCCAAATTTCTGTGGTGATAGGTTATTGGTGATGTAATCGGAGAAACCACAGTTATTATTTTATTAAAAATATTTTAGTGATCTAGTAAAATATTTAAATATGGAGTTTAAGACCTCTTATTTGTAAATGTAGGAGTTTGATATTTCTTATGTGTAAACATAGGTTATTAGTCAAAATATCAAATTAGAGTGTTTAACACAACCTCACATTACCGGTATTTTAATCTTGTTGCATTTCTCTACTAAATTTTAGGGAATTTAAAATATAAACCTTTTATTTATGGATATGGATTTTTAACCAAAAACACTCTATCAAGGTGTTCAACAATGTATCCACATCATTATCTTTGTATTTTTAGAATGGAGTTGTTGTAATCTAAAAATACTATTAAGGTATGGAACTAGAAATCTTTTACTTGTGGAGATAAATCCTTAGCCAAAACACTTGATTGTGGTGTATAGTAGGGTATCCACATCATTAGTCTTGTATTCATATGAATTGAGTTGTTGCAATCTAACAACATCACTTAGGGTCAGAGATCAAGACCCTTTTCTTGTGTATATGGATCCTTAGCTTACATAGACTAGTGCATTCGACAAAGCACCCACATCAATAACTGTTATTGCTATGAATGGATTTGTTGTGATTTAGCAAGACTACTTGGAGGGTGGAACTTGAGCAACGTCTTATCTAAGAATTAACCAAAACTAAAGAAATGTGAAGCTTCAACAAGGCTAGAAAGGGGTCAAATCTCTTTGAAGGATTTTATTGACTTTGCATGATGGGAAGCTTCAATACGAGAACCTTAAACTAAGGTGGTGAAGTACTTGTACCCATAAGAGGATGACACACATCCTTCATAGGCATGTCTACATACCCCTTCATTACTAATAAGTGGTATATCGCTTCGAGATTGGATGATTGAGGTAACACAAATGTTTTCCCTATAAATAAAATGAATACAAGACAATTGTAATGATTGAACAAGGTTTTGTTGAGGGGAGCCATACATGAAACAAAAACACAAATTGAGTTAGAGAAAAGATGAACGGTGACTAGCTCTATGCTTTAGCCCCCCAAACAAAAAGTAGGCCACAAATGTACATAAAAAATGACCTCATCTCTAAATGGAGTTAAATGTTATTAGGCAAGTTTTTCAAATAATAACGAGTAAGTTTAATTACGAATAATGTCTGTATTTTCATAAATCCATCTTATCTCGATTTATTAAATACATAGTATAATGAAAAAATATAAACTTCTCATTACATAATAT
>LPNX010991711.1:339846-387108 GCA_001517045.1 Pseudotsuga menziesii
CCCACTGAGTTAGGATCCATAATCAGAACTGATAGGGTGAAGCCTCTTCGGGTGCCCCCCCTAGAAATTCTTCCCGTGGACGTAGCAACCCCTCTACGAGGTTGTGAACCATGATGAAATATATATATATATCCCTTTTTCCCCTTTTATATTTATATTAAATTTCATTTTTTATTTTAGTTAATCAACATTATCCAAAGTAGTCAATTAGTAAGTAGAAAAACTCAACTATTTTTTTAGGAAATTCTTCTTCAAATCCCATAGGAATTTTGCTTGATTTTATATTTGCACTTGATTGATGTGAACTTTGATCATGGAATTTTTTCCTTACAGGTGTTAGGCCATTTTAAGAAAACACAGATCATTTGAATTTCCAAAAAAAAAAGAGTGGAATAAGGCATAATGCCTTGCCACAAAAATAAGATGTCTAAAAATTCGACGATTTGGATCAGAAGACCATTTTTTCTTAGAATCCAACATTTTTATTTTACAAAATTGGAATTTAACTATGATTTAATTGCGATTTTGATGGTAAAATTGGATTTAGCACCCTCAAAAACCCCTGGGCATCCAAAATTCCATTTTTTTTATAGCTGTAACCTATATTTTTAAAAATTCTGACCAGATTTTTTCAAAATCGTGCTGGAAAAATATGTTTATCCCATCCAAATCATCGAATTTTTATACTATGCATAAAAATAATCAATGAAATGCTTTAATTTGTAAACATTTACCTCATTGCCTATCCAAACATGACATCTTTTCTATTTAAATGGTAGAAGATACTTGAATAAGGATAAACTTTCTATGTTTTTGATCTTTTCAAGTTTGTTGTCACTATAATTCAATCATAATAATTTTGCTGATATTGTAATTTTGTATTGTTAAAATTGTTGTTTTAAATGAAGAAATAAATTTAATGGCCTCAAATACCATTATTACAATTTGATTTTGTAAGTGATTTAAGTGAACTTTAGATTAAAACATCACCGTTGATCTTGTGGCTAAGATTACATCTCAGCCATAGAAGATGAGGATTCACTAGCGGTTACCCTAAGTTAAAGATAAGAAGACATAGAGACTCCATTGTTTTACACACTTTCCAAGAAAGAGTTGAGAGAGGGAAACATAAAGGGGTTTTGTAGAAACAACAGAAGGTGGGAACAATACCCTAGCTAATGGGTACGATTCCCAAGGAGGGAACTGCTCTCAAAATGGGCACAATTCCCTAGGATAATTCAGTCATAAATTTTAGATAGCATGTACAATGAGAGGAGGAGGTCGTACAACTGTACTGTGGCACAAAAATCAAGGTCATTGAAAGGAACGATTTCCACAGCAGTTTGTTGGGTCGTAATACTGGAAATGTTGGGTTCAAATCCCAAGGTAAAATCTGTTGTAGTGTATTTTTTGTTAGTGAATTGTTTTTGGATGTCTAAAGGCACATTTTCCAATGTCACCTACATCTCAAATTTTGAGGTGAATGTTAGGATTAGTTTTCACGAAAAATCACTGGCATGCGTGTGTTTAAAGGATGAATGTGTCTGGTGGTGTAAATCTGAGTTTTCACTGCCTGTTAATGAAAGGACCTCTTGAAAGGGTCAAGTTTGACGACCTTTTTATGAGTGTGAAATTATCTAAAACCAGTTGTTCATGATTTTTTTCACTGCTTTGGGACACTTTAATGTTGCGTATTGAATTATTCTGGTCTGAAATTTATTCCTGGGTGTATGGTGGTATTTTTTAGACTATTTAAGCTTAATACCAATCAAATTAAAGTGTTGGATAAATGTTGTTAATGATTGTGCATGCATGCACATAGTTTGAGATATGAGTTTTTTGTCACTTATTTAACATTATCATATAAAATCCTTGTATGGGACTTTTTGATGCATAAAATGTGGCCCAGAATAAGGAGATGTTCATTTTTCTAGGCAAATAGTGAATACATTGACCATTTGTTCCTTACTTGTTGCTATTCTAGGAAAGTGTATGATTAGGGATTCAGTTCGAATGGGAGGGAGGGTCTACCTTAGACAACATAGTGCTATGACAATGATAATCATTTGGTGCATTTAGTCTTCAATTAATCAAGTAATATTCGAGGATAATAAGATCTCACCAAAACTTTGTGCCTCAAGAGCACTTGCAATTTCAATTTATTCTGGCAGGTGCCTCCACAACAGTTTGCTAGAAGAATTGTGATAAAAATATTACATGGATATTTTTTGATGGAATAGCTCTACAGGATCCTGCTACTGTGGGGGTGTAGGAGGCCTCTTATGTATTTCAGATACCCATCAGATCTCATTTATTGTTGGTTTGGGATAGGTTACTAGTAACAAGGCAGAGTTACAAGCTTTAAAATCGTTTCTTACTTTAGCAGTGCATTACAAGGTGCAACAAATTGAAATATTTGATGACTCCAAATTGGTCATCAATTGGATGAAATATAGAAGGAGGCCCAAAAATATCCATCTGATCCATTTATATGAGGAAATTATAAAACTATTTGATTCGTTTCATCATGCATATCGGGAAAGGAACACAACTGCTAATCACATGTCAAAAAGAGGTCTATTGTTTGAAGAGGGTGTTTGGCACAGGTGGGAGAGGATCAATGATTTTGAGAGAGCATTGGATCTAGGTCCCTTTTTGGGTTTTTGGATTGAAGGCACTACAACTATTGTTTTTGTTATGTCAACTTGGATATAAGCTTTCTATATGAGTCACTACAACTTTATGTAGGTGATTAAGGATACTTTGTTGATGAACATTTTGATAGAGAGTTTTTTGAAAAATTGGTTACAAACGATGTTTATTGCTTATGTTTGCAAAGATCAAAGTATCAATTCAGATGAAAGTAAGATCATTCAACGATCTTTGTAAAAAATGATTTCTTTCAACAATAATAGAGTGTGTTGGGCCTAGGGACAGTAAGACATAATTCATGTAGATATCTGCCTAAGTATGGAGAAGAGATAAAGGAGAAGAGGAAGGAGCTACGATCGATGAAGCATCATAAAGGAAAGAAGAGGAAGGATGCTGTGACACAGGAAGTGAAAGAAAGGAAGAATAAGAGGAGAAGGCGCTCGAAGAAGAAGCTGCGCTAGATAAGTAAGCCACGCCAGAAGGATGGAGTGCAACACAAGACAGTACGACAGAATATCAGAAACAAAAGGTGTGTAACATTAGAGGAAATTTGAGGTCTAAAATGGGCCTCCTAAGGAAAATAATAAAATAATAGTTAAAATAATAAAATAATAGTTAAAATAATAAAATAATAGTTATTAATTTTGGAGGAAGAATGAAAAAAACTACTTTTTTTGTTCGTCTTTTCGACATATCTCCTTATGTTTTTTCTCAAATTCCAAGCAGGAGAGCTCATTTGATGCAAAATTTAATTTTGCATCCAATGAGTATCCACTGCATACTTTTGACAGACCCTGCTACCCCAAAACCAAGAAATACCTGAAAAAATGTGATGATGATGTCATCATCACATTTTTTCAGGTATTTCTTGTTTTTGGGGTAGCAGGGTCTGTCAAAAGTATGCAGTGTGGGTACTCGTTGGATGCAGAATTAAATTCCACATCCAACGAGATCTCCCGCTTGGAATTTGAGTAAAAACACAGGGAGATATGTCTAAAATACGAATAAAAAAATAGTTTTCTTTTATGACAAATATGTCAATTTAACCATTATGGTTGTCTCATTTTATTGAAATTCTATTGGTTCTTGAATTCCAACTCACAAAATTTATTGTTGGCGCGTTTTCTTATAAGGCCCATTTTAGACCCCAAATTTCCTCTAATGGTAGCACAATGAATGGAAAACGATAGTAAGACATAATTATGAGAAAGTGACAGGCCTTAATGATCATGGGTACGAGCTCCATTGGAGCTGACAGAAACCGCACACATGAAGGAATCTTAGTAAGTCAAGTTGTTAGTGCCTCCCATTAGGTGTTGCTAGAATAGGAAAGACATCCTGGTGGCTGGATAGAGTAAGTCGACTGAGATAGAGACAAAAATGAGTCTGTATCGAATTGGTATTGAGTCTGTATCAAGTATGTAGGGAATCAATATCGATTCTGTAATGGGGCTATAAAAGAAGGAACCTAAGCTATATGCGGGTTAGACATTCCCCCAATAGTTAGTCGGTGTTAGACGCTCTCCCTACAGTCAATTGTTGTAGACTTTCATTGGCTGAAAAGCATGAGTTCTTGGGTGGTGGCTCTATAATTGCTGAGTGTATCAAAGTAAAGGATCTATAGTTGAGTGTAAAGAAGAGTAGGAAAGGTTGAGTTGATCCAGGCTGTGTGCATATCACTAGCAGAAGTAGAGTAAGAAGAGAACAAAGAGAATATTAGAGAGCATGAGAGGGAGGAAGAGTCTGTAAAGTTGGAGAAGAAGATCTTGAGCAGAGTCTACATCTTAGTGCGCAAACGAAAGGTGCATATATTTCCTCATGCCAGATGAATATCACATTGTCATTTTTTCTCGGATGCATTTCCACGTTATATTTTGTGTATATGTGTGAATGCTGAAAGTAGCTTAGATATATGTGTAAATGTTGTATTGAATGAATGATTATAGGTTTTATTACAAATGGATAGATGTATGATAGTTGCATTGTATTACTAGGTATGATTATGTTGCATGTCTGCTGTTTATTTAATGAGTTGCATAAGAAAGGTTAGGGAAGAGCCTAGTTGTTGAAGCACAGTGAGCACATATAATCCACCCCTATACTTTGTTGAGAGCCTTGGCGCAGAGCCAAGGTACCAAACACCCTCCCACCCAACCATGGAAACGTGGTTCTAGCAGTTACCCATCAAGAGAGATATCTCAAGTGAGATGGCATCTGCGTTGTAGGTGTTGCCGGCTGAGCTATGCTATGTCATGCCGATATCTCGAGATTTTTGTGTTGAGTAGAAGGGACTGAACCTGGTTTGAGATCCTTAGAAAAAGGGATAGAGAGACACAAAACCCAACAAATGGTTATGTTGCTGGGACCCCGAATCATTGTGGTGAGGGATATGTTGTGGCAACGAACGAAACCAAAGATCCAAGATTGGGTGGAATCCAAAGAGTTAGAGTTCGCTTGGAAAGAAAGTGAAGGATCTCAGTGGAACCCAACAAAGTGGTTGGGATGATACCTCTACACATAAATCCACAAGATTTTCTTTTCCAAGTTTCCCATTGTGTTGCATCAGTGGTTATCTAAGTTAGCGAATCCACAAAAAAAATTTCAAGGCAAAGAACCAAGGGAGTGGACTCCCTAGTTAATTGATCAACTGGTAGAAGTAAGAAACCCTATGTCGAGGGCTGTAGATTTTTGGAGAGATTGTATCCTAGAGGGATATATTACTAATTTTGTTGTTGACACATAAACCTCATACAATGAGACAGAGCGAAATGTTTTTCAAGGCCCACACAGTAGATACCTGCCATTTTTAAAGACATGGATAAAAATGCTTGTATGTTACAAAGGAATTCTGTGAATGTAATAAGAATATATAGAAACAAAGTGGCTATGTCTCAGAAAAACTCTAAAGTGATATGTTCCCAGGAAACAGTGGAACTGAATTAGAGTCGATATTTTTAAGGAGTGGAAGAAGATTTAGGTCCAGTAAGTGAAGAAAAACTCTGTTAGGGAGAGGGAATTGCAGCACCAATAGAGAAGGATATGATCTCGCATCATACTTGGACGAAGGGTCTTGTGATGAAGAAGAGGAATATCAACCAATATTTGAAGGAGTTGAAGAGTTAGAAGAGTCGACTGAAGCTCCAGAATCGAAATGTGGTTACAACTTGGCTACAACACCGCATACTTCACTAGAGGAAGTCCGACTAGCCAAACTTTTGTTTCGACTGTGCCAGCAGAAAATACAATGGCTGGAGATGATATTAAGTTAACAATATTCAATGGAAAAGGGTTGGAAGACCCAGAAAAACACTAGTTCCTTTGCGAAGCTATCTGGACTGTGCGATAGATCCAGGATGAGAATATTAAGAAAGAACAAATGATCACGACTCTGCGAGGTCGTGCGCTAGACTGGTATATGAAATTCTCCGTAGTACCAGTAGGATTTGTCTCGAAAACACTCAATGAGATTCAAGTGGGCTTGATATATGAGTTCAGAAAGCCAAAGTTTGAATCACATTGCATCATTGAAATCAAAGAGATTAAGCAGTTACCAACAGAATTTGTTTGGGAATTTGACCAAAGATTTAAGACATTGATGGCTAAAGTGAGATTCCAACAGTAAGATGTGCAACACAAGGAATGGTTTATTTTCTCCTTGTTACCACATATACAAACCCCATTGATGCAATAGAATATTGTGTCACAGATAGAGGCTCTGGAAATAGCAATGAAATTAGAATCCTCGTCGGTTGGAGATACTGGCTCAAGGATGATTCAAATTGAGTCACAGCTAGCTAACCTTACGGTGCAGCTCCAAGACATTAAGAGAGGAAAGGAAGTTCAAGAAGAACTATGGTGTACAAGATGCCAAACAGAAGGACACCATAAAGACAATTTCTCGATGCTCATGAACTATGTCACAAGAGGTGTGCCAAACTCGTTAAACACTCAAGGAATGAATGCCTTGGTGTAGAATATGCCAGAATAGGGGCCATAAGTCCGAAGAATGTCTGTACTTACAAAATATTGTAAGCACACATGCTATTCTATATTGTAAATTTTGTAGATCAGTGGGTCATGATGAAAAAGACTACAAAGTATTTCAACTACTGCAAGAAAATATGATGGATACCTACTTAATGAAAAATGATGAGCAGATGCAAGCTGAATGAGTGTAGCCTCAGTGTCATCCTGCACAATATCAAAAACTACAATACCCTTAGCTGCAATAACAACATAATCAGTATCCTCAACAACACCAATACTATCTGCAAAGAGGGAGTGGAAACTTTAGAGGTTGAGGACAACAACAAAGAGGAGGATTTGGTCAAGGAATAGACCAAGTCATATGTTATAATTGTGGGAAGCCATGAATTTTTTCTTGAGATTGTCAAATTCCTGTGAAAGATTGTACATATTGTAAAGCATTTGATCACACTATCAAACAACATCTGCAACTAATTGCGAAATGGTAGGCTATAACTGTTGTAAATATGAACTCAGTGCATAATCAAAATCCAAATCCCAATCAAAACATTCAGATGAATTTTTTTCGAACCAAGAGAACCTCACATTGTTGTATTCACAAGAGGAGGTGTTGTGATAGGTGCAAACCAAAGTACACAGCAAGGACAACTGCAAGTGAGACCTACAGAACAAAAGAAAGCTTTGCTAGATGTCCAATAGGAGAAAGAAGTATTCTTAGAGGTGCAACAAGAATTTGTTGATGCTAATAATCCATTGACTTCTGGACAAGTCAATACCATGCCTGAATGATTTGAACAACTCATCAGGAAGCCACCAATGAAAAAGGTTAGTAATATTAAAGAATTTTTCAAAAGTTGTTTATCACTAATCAATGATAAAGATGTTTTCGCAAAATTGACAGCATTAATAGAAGAAAACCTGGGTGACCTACGACCTAAAAAAAGAGTTAATTGTATTAGGAAAAGACTGAAGACATGCCTAGAACTGCGAATGACTATGTAGATAGGAGACTATGATATGGATTATATAATATTAGATTTGGGCTTGGTTGTCAACATACTGAAAAGACAAACATGGGAGAGCATGAATAAACCATGACTGGACTGGTCTCCCATTCAACTAAGTCTCATGAACCAGTTGAAGGTTCTACCAATTGGTAGACTAACTCTAGTGCCCGTAGAAGTTGAAGGCTTAATAACATATGTCGACTTCGAAGTTATTGACATTGTTGATGACACAAATCCATGTCCTGCACAGTTAGGAATTGATTGGGAAATAGACAACTAAACCATTATAAACTTCAAGAAAAGGATATTATCATTTGAAGATTATGAAATAAGAGTGGTTGCGCCCATTGATTCGCTCGAAGGACATATATATGTTGAGCCCGTATGTAGTGAAGGGAAAGAAAATTACCTAGATCAAATGTATAACATCATGGCTTCAAAAGAAGACTATATAACTCCAACAGTTGATGAGAAACTGAGTTGGTAGAGTGTAAGCTCATGCACATCTGACTTAGGTGATGCCCTGGAAAATTGGCAAAACAGACTACATGAAGTTTACATGAGAAGATGCGCAAGAATCACAAGAGTTGTCCGAAGGGTAGGAGATGAAGTAAACACGCTACCTACATACGAAGGATTACCAAACCTTGCATCTTTTCTGGTAGAATTTGAATAAAAATTCACAGAATCATAGCGATTGTCTGCTCTGGACTATGTGTTGAAATCTATGCCCGCTAGATGGTGGGGTACACACAAACAATCTATCTCCGAATGGCCACAATGTAGAATATTAATGGAGATCAGATTTGGGGAGGAGATCAGTTGCCCTGATTAGAAGTGATCCTGTGGAACATATTGAGAACTATTGTAAAAACTGGAAAGAACATCTACAACAAGAATGGGTTCATTGATTCATCCACACTTTGGAAATGGTACAAAGAAATTGGTACAAATTAGTTAAGATGCAATGAGGAATTGTCGAATGGGAAAGCTTAGTTATAAGCTTCACCCAGACAATTGAGTTCACAAGTGAACACTCGATAGTCGATGTTGTATTACAAATAAAAAGGAAAATATATTTGAAGAAACCCTAGTACTAGACACAAATTTCCATCAATGCACCATGACAGTACACAATTGGATGGAGTGCTACAATATTACAGGAGAACCGAATGATGATGACCCACTTGAGATAAATATCCCTAATTTAGAAGGTATGTGTGCAGTGGAAGGAGCTTCTATGACCACTGACCAATTTTTAAAACCACTTAAGATTAAGAAAGTCAATATTGGGTCGGTTGAAAACCTGAAATTCGTTAACATTAGAGATTACTTGGATGATGAGACTGTGGGAAAGATCACTGACTTATTGCATGAATTTCAGGATCTATTCCCTACAAATTTTTCTGAAATGAAAGGAATAGTTGGGGACATTGGTGAAATGAAGATACCCTTGAGTACTGATGCAAAACTAGTTGTATAGATTAAAACCGCACTACAAAAAGAAAGTTAAATATGAACTTGATCGAATGCTAGAGGCAGGTGTAATAGAACCAATTGAGAAAACAAAATGGATCATCCCAATTTTAGTACAAGACAATAAACCTTCAGTGGAAGTGAGAATTTGTGTTGATCTCTGGAAATTAAATGATGCCTTATTACATGATCCATTTTCGACCCCATTCATAGATGAAGTAATGGAGAATCTCGAAGTACAAGAAATGTATCCAGACATTGATGGATTCTCGAGCTACCATCAGATAATAATTACAAAGGAGGACCGATACAAGACTACCTTTTCCACAAAGTGGGGATGCTACCAATACACGGTAATTCCCTTTGGACTCAAGAATGCGCTTGCAATCTTTTCTTTAAATATTTTATACACAAATTTCTTGAAGTATACTTTGATGACTTGACAATATTTGGTCTTATAAAAGATCACATAGAAAGTATTAGAATGATGCTATAACGATGGTGCCAGTATCAAATTTCCCTCAATTTAAGAAAGTATATTTTTTGGTGTTCCTTTTGGAGCCCTATTAGGCCATGTGTTCTGTCGTGATGGAATTTTGGTTGATCCAGAAAAAATTGCCATCACCCTTGAATTAGAAACACCTACCACAGTTAAATAGTTATGTGAAACATTAGGACATACGGGATACTACAGAAAGTTCATCAAAGGATATGCAGAGGTGAGTGTCCCAATGGTGAGATTGTTGAAAAAAGACACTAAATTTCAGTGGACAGACGAATGTCAAGAGAGTTTGGACAAGTTGAAAAGAAAGATGGCTATTGAGCGCACACTTGTATTTCCATAATGGAAAAAATAATTTCATGTTCATGTCATTGTGTTATCTGTTGCGCTCGGTGTGGTATTGACGCAACTAGGGGAAGGAGCGATTGATCACCCCATTGATTTTGCTAGCAGGAAGTTATAGACTATAGAGAAAAATTACACCACAACAGAGATGGAAGTCCTAGCAATGGTTGATGCACTGCAAAAATTTAGACATTACTTGCAGGGTGGACATTTCAAAATGTACACTGACCATTCTGAATTGAAATATTTGGTCAATAAGACAGTGTTGGGGGGGAATATCTGCCGGTGGCTTCTCCTCTTCTAGGAATTTGACTTTGAGATAATTGTAAAACTAGACTGATCAAACTTGGGACCAAATCACCTATCAGGAATTGAGAGTGAAGAACCTACTAGTCTTGAACATAATATTCCTAATGCGCATATGTTTGCAATAACTGTCTTTGATGATCAATATGAAGATATCATACAATTCTTGAATATGGGTTTTGCACCAGCCGAATTTACATCAGCACAGAGGAAACAATTAGTAACGTGAGCCACATATTTCCAATTGATTGCTGGCCACTTGTATACACTGGGCCCTGACAAGATACTTCGACGTTGTGTTTTGAAGCATGAGCGACCTATGATTGTAAGTGAAGCACATGATGGTGTCATAGGAGGACACTATGCAGGAAAATCGACTATGCACAAGATATTATAGAAGGGATATGGTGGCCTACTATGCATGCAGACGCTCAGTATTATTGTCGCAGTTGTGATGTATGTCAAAGAATGGGAAATCCATCCCAAAGAGATGAAATTCCATTAGTACCACAGATAACATTACATGCATTTGATAAATGGGATGTTAAATTCATGGGACCTATTAGTTCAACAGAGAAGCGCACAGGAGCAAGGTATATTATCACTGCGACTGGATACCTAACTAGATGTGTAGAAGTTGTGCTAGTAAAGGATAGTACTACTGCGACAATGACGAAGTTCTTATTTGGAAATGTTGTAACAAGGTTTGGGTTCCCAAAGATATTGATTAGCGATCAAAGTACGCATTTTGTTAATTAATTGATTGAAGAACTAACTGATGAATTTCAGATACAACATAGAAGAACAACTCCATATCACCTGCAAGCAAATGGAGTGGTCGAAGCATTTAACAATCTTCTGGAAAATACGCTAACAAAAGTCTGTAATGCGTGAAGGGATGACTGGGATCCGAATATTTCTGCAGTACTATGGGCATATTGCACAACATGCAAAAAGTTAATAGGTGAGACATCATTCAAGATAGTGTATGGAGAAGAAGCAGTCATGCCTGTGGAATATATTGTACCAAGTTTAAGAGTGGAAGTGCTCACGAAAATGATAGATGTTGATGTTGTAGAAGAAATATTGCTTCAACTAATCCATTTCGAAGAAGAATGCTTCATTGCAGGATTTCACCAGAATGTAGAAAAGTAAAGGTAGAAAGTATGGCATGATAGACACATTAAGAACAAGTATTTTGAAATTGTAGTACTTGTTCTTATGTATGATAGTAAATTTTTCAAGCACCCAGGAAAGTTAAAAACACATTGGTTAGGACCATATGTTGTTAAGGAAATCACTGAGGGAGGAGCAGTGAAACTAGAGAAACCATATGGTACATAAGTAAAAGGGCTCATAAATGGGATCCCGTTGAAGCCTTATTTTAATAACTGTGACTAGGTCACAAAAAAAATGATGATGAGAAAGGATGATGAGAAGTGAGAAGAAATTCCTGTCGCAGGGAGCGCGATGAGAAAATTGTGAAACTAACAATAGTGTGGCATTGGCATAATTATTTAGAAATCCCATAGTTATGAAAATTTTCCATTATTAGATCCACAGATGCGAATACAATTTTCTGTTCACCTTCGCCATAAGTATCATTAGGTCACATAAAAAAGGGGCGGCGTAGTTGGCACCTCAACATAATAACTTGAAGTGGTAACCCACGTGACAGATCGTGTTGTCATTATGCTAATCGATGATTGCACATGTGAATATTTGATAGACTGACAACTGAAATGAACCCTCTACTGTTGGTCGATTTCCAATTATCGCCCATATAATGCCACAACGAGTTTTTTTTACAAGACACTGAGTTAAAGTAGACTTATGGAGAAGTTTGGTTAACGAGAATTTCATGCTAATGGCCACAGGGGCCCTTTGATTGGAGTTGTGACACATGTCATGGTTGAGGGAAATGCTACTAGATATGTTCCACCGCAAGCCGGGAGGTGCTTGGAAAATAAGCTAGTTCCAGGCCTCCCTGCAATAATGTTTGGAACTAGCTCAGCAGGGATGGAAATGGAAATCCTTCTGATCCCCACAAGAGAAACATTGTCTTAAAAATAATTGAGAAAGAAGGTAGAAGTAGTGACAAGAATTCAAATCCCTGAGGGAATCCCGCCGAAACCTCTAGATGAGACTATGTAATTAGTTGCCATCGTGCATAATGTCCATTACTAGAACCCACCGGTCTAAACAAATGTTTGGATAGAGAAAAAAATAAAGGCCAAGTTCATCCCCATCATCTCTATAAGCCACTGAAAACACAAAAGGTGATGACAAGTTCAAGAGAAAGTTGAATTGACAGACTCCAATAAAGGAAGGTAAGGAGTTGATAGGATGGAAAACTTCACCAACACTTAAGCAAATAAAAACACTACGTTTATACTTTAATTACCAACTACTGGGAGCCCTAAGGAATATACCGATGTTTTCAAAGATGGTGCAGTGGAAGTTTCTGAAGGGAGGAAGGAAAAACCTAGGACGAATTTTTGCTTAAGCCAGAAATGCTAACAAGGAAAATCGGTAATATGATAAGTCTTCCATTCTGTCCGTCCTAATGCTATGGCACATTAACTACATCCAATAATTCAGATGAATGACAATAGTAACATAAGTTATAAATAATTAAGTAACAAACACAGAAGGAACATACATTCAACTTGTACATCAGAAGGTGCGCGATGTAGCGACATCAGTGGAGGAGGTCATATCGGAACATGTCAGTTTCGGCCTGGTGGAGAAAATGCAAAAGACAGAGGAAGAAGTACGCATAGAGGCATAGAAAGTGGTGAAAATCATAGAAGTTTTTTAGAATTAAATCAACTCAAGTCAAAACATGGAGCAATAGCTTCAAGTGGATTGGGACGAGCCACAGGTGAGTGTTGGGGGCTTGTTGGGCCTAGGGATAGTAAGACATAATTCATGCAGAATTATGCCTAAGTATAGAGAAGAGCTAGAGTATAAGAGGAAGGAGCTACAACTGATGAAGCAACATATAGGCAAGAAGAGGAAGGATGTTGCAACAGAGGAAGTGAAAGAGAGGAAGAAGAAGAGGAGACGACGTAGGAAGAAGAAGTTGTTCCAGATAAGTAAGCCGTGACAGAAGGATGGAGTGGGACATGATATGCTATGACATAATATCAGGAATAGAAGGCGTGCAAGTAGCATAATGACTGGAAAATGACAATAAGGAATAATGATGAGAAAGTGACAGGCCTTAACGATTGTGGGTATAATATCGGTTGGAGCCGGTGGAAACCACATGTGTGAAGGAATCTTTGTAAGTCAGGTCGTTAGTGCCTCCTGTTAGGTGTTTCTAGAATAGGAAAGACATCCTAGTGGCTAGATATAGTAAGTCATCTGAGATAGCGACATAAATGAGTCTGAATAGAGTTTGTATTGATTCAGTCTTGATTCTGTATCAAGTATGTAGGGAATCGATATCGATTCTGTAATGAGGCTATAAAAGAAGGAACCCAAGTTGTATGCAGGTTAGACATTCCCCCAACAATCAGTCAGTGTTAGAATTTCTCCCTACAGTCAGTTGTTGTAGACTCTCGTTGGATTAAAAGCGTGAGTTCTTGGGTGGTGGCTCTGTAATGGCTGAGTGCATCAGCGTAAAGGATCTGCCATTGAGTGTGTAGAAGAGTAGGAAAGGATGAGTTGATCCAGGCTATATGCAAATAACTAGTAGAAGTAGAGTAAGAAGAGAACATAGAGAAGATCAGAGAGCATGAGATGGAGGAAGAGTCTGTGAATTTGGAAAAGAAGATATTGAGAAGAGTCTACAGCTTAATGCGTAGATGAAAGGTGCATCTATTTCCTCATGCCAGATGAAGAGAACCTTGCATTTTTTTCCTGGATGGGTTTCCATGTTATATTCTATGTATATGTGTGAATGTTGAAAGTAGCTTAGATATATGTGTACATGTTGTATTGAATGAATGACTGTAGGTTTGGTTACAAATGAATAGATGTATGATGGCCGCATTGTATTACTGGATATGATCATGTTGCATGTCTATTTTTTATTTAATGAGTTGCATAAGAAAGGCTCGGGCACAACCTAGCTATTGAAGCATAGTGAGCACATATAATCCAACCCCAAAATTTGTTGAGAGCATTGGCGCAGAGCCAAGGTACCAAACATCCTCCCACCAAATGCATAAACATGGTTTTGGTAGTTACCCATCAAGAGAGATATCTCAAGTGAGACGGCATCCACGTCACAGGTGTTGCCGACTGAGCTCTGCTCTGTCAGGCCAATATCTTAGGCTTCATGTGCTAAGAATAAGGGACTGAACCTGGGTTGAGATCCCTAGAAAGAGGGACAGAGAGACACAAAACTAAATAGAGTGGATTGTGGTCTGATAAATCACAAACTAGGGGTATCTAAGCCATAAAATGACCTAGGAATCACACCCATCCTAAGCCACACCAACACTTATCATGGATAGATATTTTTGGTGTCTTGATGCAGGAGCATCTGGTCAAAATTCTTTGTTTGTTGAATAAGGAGTCAATGCTATTTTTCTACTTCCATGCAAATTTTCTAGAAGACAGGGTTAGTTGTTGATTTTTGTAATATGTTTTATAGATAGGGACGATTTGAATGTAACCAAGACAATTTTCCACAAATGCCCTCGAATCTTGTAATAGGTTGATCAAGGATAGATTAGCTACAGATTTAATTTCTTAGGAGTTCAGATCCTCCTGTTGCGGATCTGATAGGTTTGATAGAATTCTATATTAATAATCAAATGTAATAATTAGAGATATATAGGAATATAAGAGGAATAGGAATAGAAGTGTGAAAGAGTGAGCGAGCAAGAGATAGTGTATGCAACAATGGTTAATGAAATGAAGAACAAAGTCTTAATACTCTGCATATATGTGATTTTTTGATGTCTTCATTTCATAACCAGATGTTTTCTTATTTCTTTGTGTGAATGATTCTTTAGTAATGTTTAAATGATTTCTGAAGGCAGAGATGCATAAAATTACACAGAAGATCGATCACTCATGAATCAATTCGATTGTTACAGTTTGAATTGAAGTATGTGAATTTCAGTAGATCGACGGTTGTGGATAAATTATGCAAGAGAAAAGTGAAGATCCACAATGTTAAGGTGAGATCCGGATCTAGTCTCAAATCGATGGTCAGGAAGGAGCCCACAAGAAATTGACGACACAAAAGAATTGCAGAAAAGGAATATGCGGGAAGAAAATTGTGGGAGGCAATTATGGAAAAGTGAGAAGGTGTATCCACAATCCACAATTGCAAAAAGAGTCTTGCGAAAAGATGGTTGCGGAAGAACTTAATTGTAGAGATTGAGTTGTGGGAACTCAAGCTTGCAGAAACTAAAGCTTGTGGAAAGACAATTGTGGAAGAACTCAATTGCAGAGATTGAGTTGCAGAAACTCAAGCTTGCGGAAAGTTGGGTGTGGGAGAATCCAAGCTTGTGGAAAGTTAATTGCGGCAGTAGAGTTGGGGAATCCGTCTTGTAGAAGGAGATTCAAAATCAACATTTTAGTCTAAAGAAGAGAACTTTAGGTCTGCTAGCTTTCACCTCCCATCAGTTTTGGTATCAGAGCAGGCTAAAGATGCCTCCAAGACAAGGAAGAATACGTGGAGTCCTTGTAGGACGTGGCCAAGGAAGAAAAGCTGCAGAGATAGACATACAAATCAAATTAAGACAACTCCAAGCTAGGATGGAAGCTATGGAGAGAAAGACTTCAGATAATACAGACAATAGTGATGAAGAAGAATCATCTGAAGACGAGCGAGAGGAGGTTGCTGAAGAAGTAAAAGTATTGAAGATGTTGATGAAGGCTAGTACCAGACCCAGAGTTGAAGTATCTATGTATGAAGGTGATATTAATGTTGAATAAATTATGGACTGGATCAATGCTTTAAACAAGTATTTCAACTTTGAAGAAATTGAAGATAAAAAGAAGGTGAGGTATGCAACGACCAGACTGAAAGGGCATGCAACTATATGGTGGGATGAACTTCATATCCACATAGAAAGAAGAGGTAAGCCCAAAATCAAATGGGATAAAGTGTTATATAAAATTAAAAGTCAATTTATTCCTAAGGATTATCAATTGAATCTCATTAGACAGCTACAAAATCTTAGAAAAAAGGGTATGCCTGTTAAAGAATATACATACGAGTTATTTAAGGTGAGTATTAGAGATAGACAGACACAAGGGGACTTAGAAAGAGTAGCTAGATAAATAAATGGAACGAGATACGAGATATGAGATGAAATAAACTTGTTGAATTTGAAAACTGTTGAAGATGCTTATCAAGAAGCCTCAAGGGTAGAAGAAAAGCTACTAAGAAAATAGAACCAGATGAGAAGATGGAGAAATACAACAAGAGGGAAAGGATTTCCAAACAGAGGAGGTAGGACTCCTAAAGATGAGGAAGAAGGTTCTAGTAGCTAGGTAACCCAAAGAGGATTATTCATAGGAGGTAGAGGAAGAGGCGGAAATAGAGAAGTGAAATGCTATACATGTGGAGAAATTGGACACATGTCATGGGAGTGACCAAGGAATAAACCTGTAGCTCAGAAAAATGCAAATATTTTTGAGGCTTGTGAGGAGTCCAGTGAAGAAGCAAAGGTGAATAATCCTCCCGAGGAAGGAGAATCTCTTATGCTGAAGAGAGTTTTAGTAAATATAGAGAAGAAAGTGAATGAACCATCCCAAAGAAAGGGTCTATTTAGGACTAAATGCAATTCACAAGGGAAGTGTTGTAAGATGGTTATTGAAAGCGGTAATACAGACAATTTGGTCTCCACTGAGATGGTAGAGAATTTGGGATTGAAGAGGATGAAACATCCAACTCCTTACAAAGTGTCCTGGTTGTAGAAAGGGCATCAACTCTTGGTGAATGAGCAGTGCAATGTGGAGTTTCAAATTGGTACTTAAAAAGATGTGGTATTATGTGATATAACGCCTATGGATGTATTCCATATACTCTTAGGGAGGCCATGGAAATATGATAGAAAATATGTTCATGATGGAAGAAAGAACACTTATTCTCTGGAAAAGGATGGAAAAAGACATACATTGTCACCATTGGAGGATGAAGCAGTTCAATAAGGTTCAAGGTTGAATATTTTGTTGATGAATGGGAAAGAACAATTACAAGAATTCAAGAAGGATGATGAGCTACATTTTTCTCTTGTTGGCAAACCAAAGGTAATATTAACCTCTACAAATTTAGATGATTTTCCTACCTAAGTTAGAATCTTGCTTTATGAATATGGTGATATATTGTGGATGAGTTAACAAATGTCTTACCTCTCGTGAGAAGTATTAGTCATCACATTGACTTAATACCTAGTGCAAGTTTACCTAATAAGGTAGCCTACAAACTTACTCCTCAAGAGAATGAAGAGATCAAACAAGAGGTACATGAGTTGTTAGATAAAGTTTTGGTGAAAGAAAGTTTGGGTCCTTGTGCAGTACCCACTGTGCTTATCCCAAAGAAGGATGGTGGATGGCGAATGTGCATTGGATCCAGAGAAATAAATAAGATCACTATCATGTACATATTTCCTTTATCCCGCATTGATGATTTGATGGATTGTTTGACTGGTTCAAAGTATTTTTCAAATATAGATTTGAAAACTGGTTATCATCAAATAAGAATAAGAGAAGGGGATGAATGGAAGGCTGCATTCAAGACTAATAATGGATTTTATGAATGGTTAGTAATTCCATTTAGGCTTACTAATGCATCTAGTACTTTTATGAGATTGATGAATGAGGTGTTGAAAGAATACACTGGAAATTTTGTGGTAGTGTATTTGGATGATATTATGATCTTCAGTAAGAATAAAGAAGAACATTTGAAACATATTAAATTGGTGCATGAAACCCTACAAAAGGGGAAGCTGCTGATAAATATGAAAAGTGTAGTTTCCTGAAGAAAGAGTTGACTTATTCGGGATTCGTGGTTTCAGAAGAAGGGTTGAAGATGGATGTAGATAAGGTGCAAGAAATTTTAAGTTGGCCAATTCCAAGAAGTGCATATGAGGTAAGTAGTTTTAAGTGGACACATGCAGCTGACATAAATTTCAAATTGTTGAATAACAAGATCATTGAGAAGTCTATTCTAGCTTTGTCGAGTTTTGATAAGGTTTTTAAAGTAGAGATAGTTGTTAGTGGGACAACAATAGGGGTTGTTCCGAGTCAAGAACAGAGACAGTAGCATACTTCAGCGAGAAGTTAAATGAGGAAAAACAAAAGTGTTCCTCATAGGACAAGGAGTTATATGTTGTTGTATAAGCTCTCGAGAAATGGATGTAACACCCCGGTTTTGACCCCATGGTATTAAAATTGTAAATGATGTATATATTGTAATGAATCATGACAAGGAGCTTAAGGCCAAGGCCCTACCATTGATTGATGTTTTGTGTATAGGTGATCAAGGTTAATACCCATGGTTATGGTGCTAAGTAAGGAACAATACATTTCGGTATATCATGTAAATATACAATTAATAAAATACCACAACTAGCTATGGGACTTCAATGTGAAAGAGATGGGGGCATGATTCCACAAGGGATAGGGTGGGGAGTTAGGAAAACCCCTAAGCCTTAGGGTGAGGTAAGATGTCAATGGGAGAACACTTGAACCCTCAGCTACCTTTTTGTACCCTATAATCAATCATCAATTTATTCCAGAAGTTGGTTGAGGTAGTTAATTCCTTGGGTAGAGCAAGGCATTGCAGTCTGATTGTGTGTTTGAGCAAACCTGCAAGTCTATAGTCTGGGAAGTTGCATTCTTTCTTCTGCAGCAAGTAAGAACATGGATGTGTGCCAGTTTGTCCTTTCTCTTTGTCGCGAGAAGGTTTTGTTGCTTCTCTTCATGGAGGGGGGGATTATTCTGATGATACACACCCACTCATTCATGCGTTGTTCATTCCTGAGACTGCAGTTACGATTGTTCACTATGGTGCAGTGTGATCCTATGTTTGTTCACTATTTGGAGTGGTAGAATGGGTTGTTTTGCAGTGTTTATCATGAACTACAGTGTGGCATGCAAACCTGTTTGTCTATGTGTTATAGAGTGGAGCTTGTGTTGCTGTGTTTTCCCTATGGTTTGCGATGATGTGCATCCCTGTTCTAGATTTGAACTATATGCAAGACTTAGGAGTGGAAGAGATGTAGAATGTGCTTGATAAACCTATTGTGGAACCTCACAAAAAGATAAGAGTGGCTGGTGAATCTAATCTGCACATCCTAAAGAGAACTGGAAGGGAAGGTGTAGCCCGAGGGACTATGGAGCAGAGAAGGAGACACTTCCTTGTGTTGGGTGTGTAGAAAACATGGATGACAGGACATATAGATCTTGTGAAGTTCTCCTTAGCTCTGTGGATGAGCTCACTAGCTTAGCAGTTCTTCCTGTCCACTGCCTTAGTAGCCCGATAAACCTAATGGAGATTGGCTTGGCTGATAGCTTGTGAAACCCAATTATAAATTAGATTGGTTGGGTATCCTGATAAACCCAATTGGTAGTTGGCTTGGTTATTTCTTGTTGTGCATTTGGCCTTGTGTAATCCTTGGTTGGACAACCTGTTAACCCAACTATGAATGATGGCTTGGCTGAGTTCCCGATAAACCCATCTGTTGGCTTGGATGGTCCTTGATGTAAATGTTGGATTGACTATGTACAGTCTATGAAACCCAACTTCTAGATGGCTTGGATATTTGGCCTATGAAACCCACCAGTTTGGCTTGTTTTCATGCAGCCTGATAAACCCAACTTGGTGTTGTCTTGGATGGATAGTATGATAAGCCCAACTGAAGGTTGGCTTGACCATGTGTGTGTTTTGATCTGGCTATGTTTGAGTCTGTTGTTCCCTAGTTCCTTGTGGAAATCATGCCCAACTCGGGGTTGGCCATGATGTTGAGATATTAATGAACACATTGGCCTATGGTTGGGTGGAACGTTGCAGCGACATAGCTAGTTGTGGGACAACTTCATCATCGAGATAAGTATCTTTGTTATCTTATTTATGTAGTGTATTTTCTTATGAATGAATGACTGAATGAATTGAATACGATGAATGATTATTAATGCTTTGGTAGAGTTTAATGCTGGTTAAATGTTCCTGCATACGCATCTATATTTTCCTTGTGTTTTTGAAATGCATTTTTCCTAAGTTCATGGAGGATAGAATCCTGTTATAGAGTTAGAATGCATTTGACTTAGTGCTTTCGCCCCCTGGAATTCACCTAGTCAAGGCAGAAGGTGGAAGCTAGCTAAGAGAAGTGGAACATGGTATAATGATAGGTTTTCCACACCCCGGGTTCCACCTGTGGAAGGAGGAAAGGAGGAAAGCAAAAAAGTAGCAAAAATTCTAAGGAAATGTTGAGTTTTTGACTTCTGATTCATTGCAGAAAGCGGAAAGGTGGAAGGAGGAAATCAACAAACTGGAGAAAAGACAAGGAAGAACGTTATGTTTTCGACTTCCAATTTCTGAAGGAGGAAGGGCGGAAGGAGGACCTGTAGTTGAAGGACTCTGTTGAATGTTATGTTTATGACTTCCAAGTTTCGAAAGCTGAAGGTGGAAGGGCAGAAAGGAGGAAGGTAGAGACGTGCTAAAAGGATTCTGTCAAACATTGGTAATCTGATTTCTGAGTTCTGGGAAGAAAGTGGTCGAAGGATTTCATCATGTTTGTGTGCTTCTGGCTCCCGATTTTCAGGCAGAAGGCAGAAAGGAGGAAGGGTGAAAGGTTAATGTTTCCGTCGTGTTTTGTGTTCTGATTTCTGAGTTCCATAGAGTGCGAGGCGGAAATGACAGGTTTAGTGCGGAAGAGAGTTTTTGGTCACAAACAAGATCTATCAAAGGGAGGATTGACTATTATAGGGGTTTATAATCCTGAGAATTAATGTTCAAGAGTGTGTTAACGTCCATGCCCTGTGTTTTGAAAGGAGAACAAGGGTTCTTGAAGAAAAGTTTTTAATTTATCCGCATTATGGGGTATGGGGACGTTACAATGGAGACATTGCTTGATGCCCAAAAGGTTTGTGTTGTATTATGATAATCATGCTTTGAAGTTTATAAATAGTCAACCTATATTGAATAATAAACATTTTAAGTGGGTGGAATTTTTGTAGAACTTTACCTTTGTGATCAAGCCTACAAGTGAAAAATCTAATAAAGTTGTTGATGCTTTAAGAAGAGTAAGTTTGATCTTGCAAGAAATTAAGGCCAGTTATTTGGGATTTGAAAGTTTAATTAATATGTATAAAGAATATGTGGATTTCAAATATATATATGCATCCTGTGAGAATCCAGTTACCCATAATAGAAGCCAATGGTTGGACTTCATGTTGCAAGAAGGATTGTCGTTCAAAAATAGTAAGTTATGTATTCCAAAATGTTCTATGAGAGAAAATTTGATAAAGGAGAAAAACAATGGAGGTTTATCAGGACATTTTTGACAGGATACAACATTTTCTCAGGTGAGTACTTTTTATTTTTGGATAGGAATGCAGTATGATGTAAATAATTGTGTTGAAAAATGTAGGATATGTCAACATGCCAAAGGGAGAAGACAAAATAATGGACTATATCAACCCCTACCTATTCCAACAAGGCCTTGGTATTCCATCGGTATGTTTTTTTTTTTTTTTTTTTTTTGGGATTGCCTAGAACTCGGAGGGGAAATGCTTCTATTTATGTAGTAGTGGATAGGTTTTCAAAAATGACTCATTTGATTGCTTGTAAGAAAACCAATGATGCAACAAACATTTTTAATTTATTCTTTTCAGAAATTGTAAAGTTGCATGGTTTACCTTTAAGCATTGTGTTTGACAGGGATACTAAATTTGTTGGTCAATTTTGAAGAATTTTGTGGAAGATGTTGGGAACCAATCTCAGTTTTAGTTCCGCTTATCATCCTCAGACCAATGGTCAGACTGAAGTGGTGAACAAAAGCTTGGGAAATATACTGAGAATTCATGTTTATGAAAATTCGAAACAATGGGATTTAGCTCTTGCTCAAGTTGAGTTTTCTTACAATGACTCACCTAATAGGATTACATGTATGAGTCATTTTCATATTGTATATGGAATGCACCCTAGGGGAGTATATGAACTTAGAAATTTGGGAGGACATGATAGGAGAATTTCATATGGTGAATATTTTGCATCTAGTATGCATGAGCTACAAGAAAATGTTAAGAAGAAATTGCAGTAAAGTGTTGGGAAACATAAACAAAGAGCGGATATGAAAAGAAAGGAAGTTAATTTTCAGGTTGGAGATTTAGTAATTGCCTATATTAGGAAAGAGAGGTTCCCTAAGGGAACCTACAATAAATTAAATCTCAAGAAGATTGGACCTTGTAAAATTTTGAGGAAGTTTTCTGTAAATGCATATAAAATAGAACTTCCTTCTAATCTTCAAATCTCTCCAATTTTTAATGTTTTATATATATATATATATATATATATATATATCCTTTTTTATATTCACATGTTTAGGCTGGAGAAATGATTTCAGGAGAAAATGGTCCATTTATAGATTGGAAAGGAAAGTTACCTCAGAAAGAACATCCACATATTGAAGCTATCCTTGACAAAAGGGTTTCAAAGAAGACCAAGGACAAAGAATATTTTTAGTATTTGATTAAATGGAAAGATCAACCTTCTGAAGATGCAACTTGGATGACAAAAATAGATATTTCCAGGTATAGTGTGAACCCTGAAGACTTTTTGAAGAATTCTTTTCTTCCCTCGGAGTGTGATGCATGAGCATTTAGTCAAATTTCTTTGTTTGTTGAATAAACAGTCAATGCTATTTTTCTGCTTCCATGTAAATTTTCTAGAAGGTAGAGTTGGTTGTCGATTTTTGTAATCTATTTTATAGATAGGGATGGTTTGAATGTAATAAGGACAATTTGCCACAAATTCCCTCGAATCTTGTAAGAGGTTGCTCGAGGATATATTAGTTACAGATTTACTTTCTTAGGAGTTCAGATCCTCCTGTTGTGGATCTAACAGGTTTGATAGAATTCTATATTCAAAATCAAATGTAATAATCAGAGATATATAGGAATAGAAGAGTTATAGGAATAGAAGTATGAAAGAGTGAGTGAGCAAGAAATAGTGGTTAATGAAATGAAGAATAGAGTCTTAATACTCTGCATATATGTGACTATATGATGTCTTCTTTTCAATAACCATATGCATGCTTATTTATTTGTATGAATGAATCTTCATTAATGTTTAAATGATTTCCAAAGGAAGAGATGTATAAAATTGCATAGAATATCTATTGCTCATGAATCAATTCGACTGTTACAATATGAATTGAAGTTTGTTAATTTCAGTAGATAAACGTTTGTGGATAAATTCCGTAAGAGAAAAGTGAAGATCTGCAACGTTAAGGTGAGATCTGCATCTGATCTCATATCGATGGTTAGGAAGGAGCCCGCAAGAAATCGACAGCTCAAAAGAATTGCAGAAAAGGAATTTGCAGGAAGAAAATTGTGGAATCCCATTATGGAAAAGTGGGAAGGTGTATCTGCAATTTGCAATCTGTAATTGCAGAAAGGGTCTTGAGGAAATACGGTTGCAGAAGAACTCAATTGTGGAGATTGATTTGAGGTAATTTAAGCTTGCAGAAACTTCAGCTTGTGGAAATACAACTACAGAAGAACTCAATTGCATAGATTGAATTGTAGAAAATAAAGCTTGCAGAAAGTTGGTTCCGGGAGTAGAGTTGCAGAATTCTGCTTGCAAAAGGATATTTCAATCAACATTTTAGTCTGAAGAAGAGAAATTTAGGTCTTCTATATTTCACCTTCCATCATGTTTCTTCCCACCACCACCAAGTTTCGAACCCTGGGTCACTTAACAAACAAAACCCCTTAAATACCAACCACACCAGCGGGACTTGGCAATATATATATATNCATATTATAGTTATCTAAAAAATGGATAAGTTTCATAATTATTCCTTCCTATCTTATCTATCAAGTTATTAATTTATTAACAGACATTTCATAAGTTAAAAAAATATAACCCTCATAAAATTCTTCAATGCCAACAATACAATCCATACTTTCAATAAATATCAAAAGATTGAAATGGAAGACTTCGAGCATAACACGTCCTACTTGAACTCTTGAACTGTCAATCTGCTTTCCTATAAAGAGAGAGCTTCTTTTGAGAGAGAATTAGTTTTGTTTTTGGGTGAGGAAAGTGCCAAGGGGATGGAGGGATATTGTATGAACCTAAAGAAAATTATATAGAAATGTATGCCTACGGTTTAGGTTGTAAGACAAACAATCAAGCATAATGGATTTCCCTCCTGCTAGGGGATGAGATAGTTGAATATCTAAAAATTTCCAATGTTTCCATCTTTGGAGACTCTAAGTTGGTTCACGGGAACTTCACTTAGTGAACATATCACATAGCACGTGTGATCGTGGGATATTAAAGAATACCCTTAATTTCCATAGATATTGACCCAAACTCTTTTTGTTGAAACCCCCTCCCAATACTTAAAACCTCCTCCCCACCCCTTTTTATACCTCAATCCTTATAAACCACCCTACCCACCCCGACCTTAAAGCCTTCATCCCCCCAATACCTGCAATATATTGGTTCATTTTTTAATAATTTTAAAACCCACAATATGAACTAACGTGATAAGATATTGGTTAACAAGTGAAGCCCCCGTGAGTTGGTTATCAACAAGAATTGCAAAAGTTTAAGAATCCAATATATAAACCTTGGTCATTTGAAAAATAGAATATTGGGAGTCCTAAATTCCATCCAGAAGATCTCTCTCTTTTATATTCAAAGAAACAATAATGAATATGTGGATAAGTTGGCCAATGAAGGGGCCAAGTTAGATCAATATATCATTGTTTTAAATGAATGACTCCCTTGTCAAAAGTGGCTCCCCTAAGCACGGGGGCATGAATAAATAAAATATAGAGAAAAGGGGGGATGTAAGCCTAAAGGAAATAGCTGAAGCTTCCAAAAACATTTGGAGTAATCATGAAGGGGAGGACAAATGGATGGGATGCATGGATGAGGTGTTACCCACCCCTCCTAAACTTTAATGTAGTCACATTAGAACCATCTGGACACAACATACCTCGCACTTGGTCCTTTTTTGTGACTTAACCTAATGGATCATTAAAAAAAATTATTGTAGAAGAGGATCAAACTGGAATCATCTTCTCTATGAGGTTGGGCACCTTGTTTGTGAATGGTGTGTTGTGGAAGAGCAAGGCGAGTCTTGCTCCTCATGTCAAGGACTCAATAGAGTGTGATAAGGATTTATAGATATCTTTCTCTTCTTACCATTAGTTCTCCTGCTAGTAATAACCACCTTTCTTTTGGTGATTTTGGAAAGATTGAGGTGTCTTCTAGGATATGGACTCCATTCCGCAAGGTGGAAAATATAAAGGATGTAGAAAAAACTCTTGGTTCTCATAATTTTGTTAGTGGAGACCTTGGAAAGAAAGTATTTCACACCTAGAGTCTCAAGAATATAACAATGGTGTCATGGAGAGATATTTTTAGTGGTCTTAAAAATGATTTCTTAGATTTCAAGAATATTTTTTGATTAGTTCTTGACCATTTGGAGAGACTATTGAAAAATATGAGGTATATTTCTTACTAGGTTTCAATTATGGACTTTATGATAGAGGATGTTGAGAGAAACACCCATGAACATGAAGGACATATAGAGGGCACAAGGTCTGACTTAGGCATGCTCATGAGCATGAACCGTTGGAACCACTTCCATTCTTCCAAGTATGTTGACATGAAGGCTGTGGATGAAGACTCCATCTTTTGACCAGTTCACAAATCCGAAAGTCATGGTTAGATGTGAGGGTTTGTTCTTAAATTTTGGTTAATATGCAGGTTAGGTGTCCCTTTTTGGTAGGGAAATTCGTGTGAGTTTACTAAGCACCAATAGAATAGCTCGTTTTTGTTTGTTAATGGTTATATGGCTTGGAGCCAGATTTCAAAACATTTTAAACTACATTCTAAAATTATTTTCTACACTAAAAAAAAAGTCTTTTTCAAAAATTGATAGGTGTTCGTAACTTTTATAATATAATCCCCTCAAATGTCTCTATTTTCAAAAAAGAATTAGTTTGTGTTAAATATTCTATTGATATGGTAAAAGGAGATTAAATTATAATTTTTTTCCTCTGGTACTCTATTCATGACAGGTCCTATATCCATATTTATGATTTGACATATTCTATTAGCCCAATTCATAAACAATTTTGAATCTCACAAAATCTTAATGCTTTTGAGTTCTCTATCTTAGTTTTTTTCAACAAAATCCACAAAGCATAATTTTTTTCTCTATTGTTGGTCTCCAATCCCACACCATATTTCAAATGGTATTGATGATGATTATTAACATGAATTATAGCCCCAACTCCATATGCCCCTACACTACCTCGATATGCCTTATCAAAGTACCCCCAAGGAAAAGAATAGTCTATTGCGGGTTCATTATAAATATTTTCTACTTTTTTTTGTTGTGGTTCCTTCTAGATTTCCTAATATGACAATATGATACTATACAAGACTTAGCGAGCTGATAAATATTTTCCTTCAAAAATATCCTTTTTTTTCTAGCTGATAAAAGTACCCACAACACATAACAAGACAATGCTTTATGTCTTGAAACTACAATATCTTTGATACAACTTTGAAAACAATTCAAAAGTGATTTTGTTGCAAGTTATTATATGCTTAACTAATTGTAGAATTTATTTCCAAACCTAAGGATAGGTAACAAAAATATCATCAACAGTCTCATCCCCCCCCTTACGAAGTGCACATTTGATTTCCCCATTCCACTTTCTTTTATGGCTATTGTCCAAAATTAAAATTTTATTAGATTAGGATAACATGAGAAAAATTCTTGTTTTCAATGGGATTTCTAATTTCTAGATTAGTTTCCATCACCAAACCATTTCCTCCTTGATTTCTTCTTCTATTTTGGATTCATATCCTAATTTTGTTGTTAGGATTCCCAAAGCTTTGTTTTTAGACCACTTTAAGACTATAGCATTATATTTCAAAAGAAAATTATATTGTAACGATTCAAATTTCATGACTCCACGTAGTTGCAATCCCTCTGTTTCTTTTCATCCCTATACTCACCTAGCATGATTTCCTTGTAAATCAGCATTTATGAGCCTTGTGAATGAAAATTCTCTATTAAAATTGGATAAAGCCTATAATTGCAACTCCAACCAATCCAATGATCTTCGGGCCAATCTTAATTTATCTCCTCTCCTAATCTTTGAAGCCACTTAATTATCAATCATTGGAAAGGACTTTCCTAGCTCTTTCCATAGTATTAAATATCTTTAGAATATTTTCCTTTCTTTTCAAATCCATTGTCCAACAATGTCATCTCTTAGATACTTACTCTTAATAACTATAACCCCATCATTAAAGATAATTCTATATAGAATTTTTGTTTCTAGTGCCTAACTAAAGATATAAATGGTTTTTAATCCCCATCCTATAGTGTCTTTGTCCTAGCTATTTTTGTCCATTTTACAAGAGCAATACCTTCAATTTATTTCTTGCAAGTCCAAAAAAAGCTAAAACAAATTTTCCTTACTTTACCTTCTACACTATTAGGGATATGGGCAATAGATAAATAGTAAACATGCATACTTTCTAGAACTAACTTAACTAACACCAATTTTCCACCTCGTAACAACCATCTAAAACACCAGGATATGACCCTAGCTTTTGTTTTCTTGTATAATTATAACCATTTAACAAATATGTAATCATTTGGTTTTAGTTTAACACCCAAGTACAACTTGAGTGGGCCTAATGGTTAAGACTGTGTTTTTTCCTAGTAGGTTGTAGGGTAAAATCTGGAGAGGGGTAGGGTATGCACACCTCCATATATTTTAGCATTCAAATCACTTCATAGAGGGGGTCCCTTGCCCATAAACAAGAGGGTCTCATACATTAATTTGGTGTATGGCATGGTTGTGACCTAAAAAATTAGATTCTTATTCTTATTTTACTTTTGATTCTGAAAAAATAACAAGTTACAATATATAAATGAGAAATTGAATTTATTTGATTTGTATAAAGTTATAAAAATAATTAATTTTATAAAATAAAAGAACCATATAAAATGGAAGTAGCTTAAATATTCTACGGTTTTCACCTTTTGTGTGTATATTTCCACTTTGTTTTGTGCAGACTCTACTTGGAAATCTTAGAGTCACATATATTAGTTGTGGAAATTGCATATTTTGAATGTCACAAGGGTATTTGAGGGTGCCGAATCCATTTATACAGTCAAAATAAACCCTTCCAAATTTTGATTTTACCAAAAAGAATTTATCGGATTTCGACAAAACCACTGAAAAGTCCTAAACATAGAATAAATAGACTACTCCTATAAAATGAATGTAATGATACAATGAAACGTTCATATTTTATGACAAACATGTTTTCTTTTCAACATTTAGGAGTACAACATGACATATACAATCAAACAAAATTGTCAAATTTTATGACAAACAAACATGCCCACTTTTATTAGAAGCTTTGTCCGCAAAGAATGGTGAGTTGTGGATAATGCTAGTGTTTTTGAGATTTAGTTTTACAAGTTGATTCTATTCTTTAAAAACCATGTCCTCATGACACTATAATATTTTGGATGAATTATAATTCAAATTGGAACTAAGATATTATGTTTTTAATTTTTTGGGTTAAAAATTGTAAATTGAGTATTATTAGGCTATTAATTTCAATCATTCTATGACATTTGTAAATAAAGATCACAATTGTGATCATACTAATGTCTATAACCTTTATAATGTTCATATTCCATTTTTTGTTTTTTGGCTGCAACCCATAAATATCCAAATTGTAACTTAAGAAAATTCATTAGAATATTTTAATTAGTGTTACCCATTGTTACACTAGATTTAAAACACACTAATGTGTGTGTGTGTGTGTGTGTCAAATGCACAAAAATGCGAAAAAATGCAGAATAGACATAATTATTTTAGCGGAAGCATAGAATAATTTATGAGACACTTATTCAAAAATATTCGTGCAAAATAGTTTTATGCACAATTGGGAAAACATATATTAACAATAACTTATTTCACATTAAATCTCTAACTTAAGGATTACACAATAAACTTCACAAAATCAGAGCAAAGGAATTTATAAGTATTTGTATTGTCATGCATCAATTTATTTGATTGCGATCTTATTAAGACAAGGATAAAAAACATTCCGACATACTCTCTCTCTCTTTTTTTAAACTTACTGCACAGTACGAACTATACTAGGAATATGTGGAGTATAATCCACCTAAATTAATTGGGACAACACATATAGATATGCACCCTAATTAATACACATATTATATTTTTTTAACTAAACATGATTTTCTGGACCATATTAGGTTATGGCTTGGAAATCAACATTTCCAAACCTTTCCTTATAAAAATTCATTCATGGAAACTCCGACATTTTGTCAATATCTGCGGGGTAAGAACCATGGCACAAGAGTTGTGACATAAATGAACTACGACATAGTGAATTGTGTCAAAGTGTACTCCAATAGAGTGAGCTACAACATAGTGAACTGCGACAAAGTGAACTGCGATAGAGTGAACTGTGACATAATGAACTACAAGAGAGTGAACTATGACATAATGAATTGTGATAGAGAGGTTCTCCTAAAAGGAACAAAGGAAATAATAACTAAATACATAAACCATTTTCAAGTTATGCATTTTTCCAACATGTTCCTTAGAACTTACCATGCAGTAAGAGTTTCCCAATAACTACAAAATGGGGTTTCCATAAATTAAATAGGAAAACATTTTCCATACTTTATAATGCATGAAATGTAAATGACAAATTCCTTTCTAATTCAACCCATGGTAATTTGCATAGAAACCCTACTATTCAAATGCTTATAATAATAAAAACAAATACCACTCATTATTGGCCCATGATATTTATAAAAAAATGAAGAAAGTTGAACTTAGACTTCAACATAAACATTTGAACTTCTTTGAATAAGCAACTTTAGAGTGGTTTTCAAAACAACAATACCACTCAATGCAAGGCACTAAAAACATGCCTTAGCACATGGTATTGTTAACAATTTACTTATTAAGCAAAAATTAGGTAATAATAATTTACTATGTAGTAAGAAATTCACGGTAAAGAAATTTTTGAATAATTAATTCAAACATTCCATTCCTTACTTTAGGAATGATTTCCTTCTAACTATTTTTAGTCAATACTTTAGGAACAATTTTTCTTCCAATTATTTGAAAATAAAGAGTTAAACTCTTCAACATATTTTCATAAAGCTTTCGATTGAACTCTACAGTAAACCAACAAAGATTCAAGATATAGATAAATCCATGCCAAGTGATACACTTACCACTCTGGCATCTTTCCAATAATACCACAGTGAAAACCCATCACTATTGTTCAGTGCCCAAGAATTCCACCAGAGTAATCCGTGTACAATTCACCATTTCCTTGACCACGGACCACCAGTCAATTACGATTCAACAATGGTTTAGGAAAAAAAATGGCCATTGTAGTGCGAAATCAGTATAGAGGTCCCAGGTTCACTTTAACACATATTCATCCCCTAGTACCTCCCTTTTTTGCTTAGACACCCCATACATATGGATTTCCCTAGGATGAAGGAATGGATTTCCTTGTGCATGCATTAGTTTAATGAATGGAAAGATGGAACCACATGAGTTCTCCCATGAGCCACCTTTTTTCTTTTTTTTTAATATTTCAATTTTTATTTTGAAATTAAAACATATATTTTCTCCCCCTAATCCCACTTAAATCATAATCATGATTTAAACAAGTTTTAAGTCACTTAAATGAGATTAATACTTAATCATGAATTCATATATTTTTTGGGACTTTAAATGTTATAAAATGGTCATAACATGGTTTCCCTCCTAGGGCGCTTTCAACCCCCTCGCAATCTCTAGTGAATACACGAGTCCCCGATCTCTCCAACGTACCACCTCCTCATATCCAGTTGCACATTATATTAATAAACTTAAAATTACATCTATTCCGCCATACATACAATGTATATTAACATTTACATCATACACATGATAAATTCAGGGATTCTCAACCAAGGGTATTACAATTGGAAACCTAAATAACAAGCATGATAATGATCAAATTAATGTCCTATTATCTTTATGTAAAATATAGGTCACTCTTGCATTCCAAGTTATGTCCTATTAGAACATGAAAGTGAACCTTTATATTGCAAGCATTGGTTTTTTTATTATTATTGCAATTTAAGACCAATTGGTCACCATGATTCTTATTGAAATGGAAGATAAGGGGGTTTGTAATTATGTACACTTGAACAATTGTATGAAAACAAAGAATTTTTTTTTTGTGACATTTAAAACTCCCTTTGACTATCAATATAACAATTTAAATCTTTGTAATACAAAAATGGTGGCTTGCACATGCAACCAATGCTAGCACCACTTAACAAAAAAGAGACAAAAACCTAAACAATTGAGTTGGTTTAAGCCAAAACACCATAAATATAGTTATGCAAGAAATGGAGTGTCAAAGTCCAATATGCCAAAAGTTCTACAACCATATACACAAAAAACTAAACAATAATGCCCACAATAATGTGGGTTTCTCATTATCACCTAGGGTGGAACCCCAATTACTTATTGCAGGTTGTTCTTCACTTGATGAATCTTATCCATTTCTATCCTTAGGAGGTTTTGGATTCTTCAAAATATAGGGGGTAGGATCAAGAATTATTTTCCGTGTGCAAAAGGGTGGGAGGCATGTTGGGAATTTTATCCCACCTCTCTTTGACCATTTTTCCAAATTGGTAGAGGCTACTCCATTATGACTAAGATTGTAATACTCCAAAAATTTGTAAAAATTTAAAATTTTTCCTATGACATTAAATGTTTGCAATCATCACTATTGAGGGACATTTAACTGCTAACGGTTAACATAATCAGGCTTAAAATAGAACTGTTTCCTTTAATAAATTCTAGATCTGCACACTTAAATATTTGCTTCCATAAATCATTATTCAAGATTTGATTTAGTAGGTTATGATTTGGAACAACATGAATTGAAACATCCGTTTAATTAATAAGTGCTAAAGTTTGTTTTACTATTTGTGAAAATATGAAGGAACTTCAGTTGAGTCCAAGGCTTACTTAGCTTTTTATCTCATGCAGTGAAGTGATGCTTCTTTTACAGGTAAGACGTTTTGTAACCAGTTTTCGGATCGAGATTATTATCTCAACTAGCATGAAATATAATTCTAGTAAATTTGTTTATTTTACAGCTTTGATCTAAATAAATGAGGTATCGTCGAATTGTATATTTATGTTTTATTGAATTTCTTGCAAGCATAAGTGATTGGTAATCTAAACATAAATATAGATGTTTTCTACCTAACTTTGACTATAACTGGTACATCAAACTTCCATTTATTTATTATCAGTTTAGGTCATGTATACCATTGTAGAGAAAGGTAATTTGTATAGCAGGTCCTTTAATACCTTATTACTTGATACCATGGTAATTCATTGGTGATTGTCTCAACAATATTCAAATGTTATGGAAACTAGGAAGAACTAAATCTAGGTATAGTCATAAGATATAACATTTGACATTCATACATAGAACTAAAGATGTCATGCAGAAACAGACTTCTAACTGCTTAAGTATTTACCAGGTAGAATTATAATATTATGAACATTATATTGATAAAAAATAGTGTTACTATTTTGTGTAAGGAATGAAAGATTAATTCCTCTAAAAATCTATTCAACCTAGCCTTCACATGACTTCATCTCTCAAGGAGATACGATGTAGAAATAAGCTAAGTTAGATTACTTATACTAAGAATTAAGCTATGATTCTTTCTATACTTGCAAGCTTATACACATAAGTGTTTTTAACCAATATATTGTCATAGGTTTCTTACAAGGTCTTTTTACAAATTATATAGTTCATCACAGGGTGTTATTTATTAAGCTAACAAGGTTAAGAAATTCTTTGCATAAGTTTTTTCCCATTTACATGGTTTATAAAATATAAATACAAATCCTATTTTAAGCAAGATTACCTTCAATATCATTTACTTTTAACATTATAACATGCATATTATAATATAAGATATTACTCTATTGTTGAAAGGTTTATAACCAAGTTTTATGTAAATTATTTTTATTGACAGGCTGCTCCAAGACTCTGCTGAAACTATAGAGTTGACCCACAACTCCAAAACATATTAAAATTCCACATGGTCGATGCTTAAATGTTAGGGTTTTTGACTTGGAGGTTCACTATATAACTCTTCTAAACCCTAAATTTTTGCATTTACCTATCTTTTTATCACTGCAATGGAGTGGGAGAGATGCAGGCTCATGGCCGCATGGCCTTAACATCACTCCTTTAACTCTGTACATGCCTCCTTTTCCATTTCGTTTTCTTCTGCATGTGAGGTTTATGTGGCCACTGCTTTACTCTATGTGTGAGGTCGTTTTCGCCATTGCCCTAACTCTGTGTGTGAGGTCATTTTCGCCATTGCTCTGACTCTGTGTGTGATGAACTCTGTCGCTGTTATTGTGTGGGATTGAACTATGATTCATCATGGTGTAGCCTTGGTTTTATTTTTAACTTGAACAATCTCGTCCAGGCCTTTTGACAATAGCTTCCTTTTTTTTGCTCGAATGTACTCAACTTGTGGCTAGGGTTTTGGTTATATAACCTTCTACATGACAAGGACAAAGAAAACTTATCCAGGTATAAATTCTTTTCAGTTTTAAAACCTTCTTGCACTGTTCAAAGTTTTATTGTCTTCGTTATTTGAATTAAGGAAGAGTTTTAACGCCATTTTTTTTTTAATCTTGTGCAGGCTTCCAGTTTGGTTGTTGTGTGTTGGAAAGCACCGTAAAACTCCTTGCATGGACTCCACGCTTTGTAACCACTCTGGTAAGCCTCGGTCTTACCTGAGGTTTCTCCTGCAATGGTTGTATGGGGTTTTTGGTTGGTATTGCTTCACTTGGTTTGGTTTCTACTTGGTCGTGGCTACGATGTAGACTGTTTATTTGGGAAGGCCATAAGGCCGTGACTTGATGAAATTTTTATGTGGCCTTCTCGGCCATAGCTTGATTTACAAAGTATATTTTTTGAACATGATTTTTAAGCCGTGACCTCTGTGGAATTTTGCAAATGTGTTTTAGTTAGGTTTTTTAAAGATATTTATACTATGCTTAGGCTTACAGGCTTACTGCATTAGCTATTTTGTATTCAGCCATAAACTATGGTTTCTACGAGGTCGATGGTAGATTGTGGAGTTTCTTGTAATGTTTAAGAAATTCAATTTTTGAATTAACTTAATAGGGACATTTTCACTGCTATGAAACTTGTATTGATGTATAAATAGTTAATGGATTTAAAAAAAAGTTTTATTATGGTTTTAGTTCGTAATTTTTTGATTTGTTTAAAAGAGAAAAATGTTCAGACAGTAGTTTTTTTTAAAACAGAGTTTGATTTTTACTGTCAGTAAAACAATTATTTTAGTAAATAAATAAAGGAAGGGTTGATTAATACAACTTGAGTCTTTACTGTTTTCTTGAGTTGGAATGTTTTAAAAGGTCTTACTTTAATTGTATTAGTTTATATTTATCAAATAGTTTTAAAGCTTATTTAAATCTGTGAATTATAAATTAGATAGTTGTGTTTGTATAAATGAAGACTTTATGCTTTAAGTATTTATGGGTAAAAATTTATAATCCTACTCTGGAAAAGGAGAAGGAAATGAAGGTCATATTTGACAGTTTCTCCAAATTAGGGTTTTTATAAAATCTTAATTACTTTTAAATATTTACAGAGTTCAATATTTAATTCTAATGTGTTTAAAGTTTAATTCTTATTTAGATTAGTAATGAAATTATCTAAGTAATTACTAGCCTCATTTTACTGTTTTCTTTTAAGTTAATCATGCTTATTTATTTTTCTATTCTTATAATGTTTTTATTTACTATGTACATTTATACTAAATAGGCTTATAGTAAATAATTTATTCACTGTGTAAATAAGAGCACAAACTATATATATAATCTTTCTTAGAGGCAGTTTTGTTTATTTTTATGATAATATACTCTGTCGAAGGAAAATTTCTAAAAATAGAAAGGAAAACTTACTTTTGATTAACCCTATGAAAGGTAAATAAACACATTTATGCACACTTCATTTAATTAGCTATCAAAATTTAATCTAACCTACTATACTAGAGTACTACCTTCATGAAGGTGTGGAAAAATACAGTTAGGTATTATTTTATCCATCAATAAAATTTGAAAATTTCTCTAATCATTTATCCTATTCCATATTTAATCCTGACTTGGACTATCCTTTCACAGTAAGAGATTTCATTCAATAACTCTTATAATAGAAGAACATAAGCATAACATACTATTCCCTAAGTTCAATCCTTCTTGATCCTACATATGCAAATATAAAATAGAAAGAACATGTAGAACCTGGAAATGTAGACGAGGAGACAACAACTTAAGGAACCTATTCCTCCCAACCAACTCCTAGAGATAGCTGAACTGCAAATCTCAGGACCCCCGAGCTTGTCTACTGGTCCACCTGGTAGAAGTCCTGGGTGAGAGATCTAGTTTAGTAATCCTCTGCAACTCTATTGAGTATCTAGTAGTAATATGTTATACTTGCAGAAGTATGAACTCAGCTTAAATTAGTTGCACTAGTTAAAAACTTCAACACTTTTCACTCAAGACAAACTTCTGCTAGTCACCTCCATCAAATTTTCTTGTGCACTAAATTCACTCATAATTTTCATAAGTGAAGAATGAGCATCCCCAGCTGAATTCAATGGGAAGTTTTATTAGCATGCCTAGGTATTTTGGGCCAGTTTTCACTTAATGAGCCACCTACTCTTGTTCCACTTTCTTGGGGAACATGACCACAAAAATAGGGAAGTTGCCTCCTGCAACAACTAGAAGTAGTTTGAGGATGCTTCCAAGTGTCAATCTGCTCTCAACCCAGCCTATTCCACCAAGTGACCAGTAAAACACTCATTTAACAACCTCCTTAAGTTGTTTTCTCATCTTTCATTTATTAATTAATAAAATATTCAGCAATTACATTCAATTATCCTTGACCCCACTTGGTCATTAATTACAAACTTTATAATAAAAATATAACATAATGTTTCTTAAAACATAAAATGTTTTTGCAATTTGGGGCATGTGACAAAGATTAAGTGTGTTGGAAGGGAAAGGTGTCTCCTAACTCATTGTGTAATAAGAATCCCCATAAAACTCCAAAAAATATTTCACGTGGTCCATCTCCATTATGATTTTTGTGATTACACTTTGATTTGCAAGGATATACGAGCATGTGTCAGTGCATTGTCATACAGAGAGAATATATAAGAAGGATCATGTTTATTAAATATACATTTAATACTATATAACTATGCTAGTTAAATTTCATATACATTTAAGTTGAGTTGAATTTAATACTCCAAGGTAACATTTCCCCAAGGAGAGTAGATTTTCATGTGATGGAAGTTAGAAGGTATAACTAATAAAGAGACCCTTCCATTTCCTAGATGGATTTGGTCAAATAATATAACTAAAAAAGTTAACTTAGTGTTTTAGCTCACCCACATTAAGGGCATGTCATGTTTGGAACTTCCAAGTAAGAAAGAATCTTCCCAACTAATTTCCATCCATAATAAAAAACAAATACAAACATTGCTTTCTTTGGTTCCAGGACTATCTTCTAAAGGCTTCTCAATCTAAAAATCTACGTCTTCAACTTGGACTTGAATCACTAGAGGCTATTGATTTGACTTTCCAACTTTGAATTTGTACATAACCATATGTAGCCAAGGATAGACGTGTACTTGGTGAAGTATTTTTAATTTTTCACCCTCCACTTCTAATCCCTCCACTAGGACCTCAACCTTTGCTATCCAAACTTGATCACCATATCCTCAGGAACAAAATCTTGAATCCTCTCCACTACAANCCCCCTCCACTTCTAATCCCTCCACTAGGACCTCAACCTTTGCTATCCAAACTTGATCACCATATCCTCAGGAACAAAATCTTGAATCCTCTCCACTACAAATTTATCTATATTGGCTAGATTTAACTCCCAATTTACCTTCAACTAAGATAACAATGTTCGAGATTGAGCATCAAACATGTCATTAGACAATGTATGCTCTTCTTGAATATTTTTTGGGAAAAGAACCAAGCCATTTCAACCAATGGTTTTCCCTCTTGTAAAAGGAAAGGGGACCACCAGAGTGAATGATTCTCAAAGGAAAGATCCATTTTGAGGGATAGATATCTCCATGAAGGAAATTGGTCTAATGGCCTCTAAATACTTTGAATAACAATGTTTCAACCTATTTTAATTTTGCAAGTGTGGCCAAAATATTTTCAAAGAGACTCTATACCACCTTTTATTTCCCTGAGTCTATTTATGTTAATGCAATTTCTAGATAGGACTTTCCAAGCCTCCTTTACCATGTCTACTCTCACTATCATTTAGCATCCAAGTTTTGGGATAAAATCTTTGTTTTTATTATATGAAGGCCACCAAAATCCTTGGGGGTGCAATAAAGGTCCCATCTAATTTTATGAAATCATTTTCCATTACACATATTAACCCATATAAAGTTTCTAAGAGCCTTCTTTAGGTGCTGGTATGCAAGTTTCAATTGGACCCAATAGGAGGAGTAGTAAACATGTGTAGCAACTAATACCTTTAAGAAAAATTAAACTTGGTTGTTAATGCGAAATACTTGGTCACCCATGTATCAATTTTATTATCCACCCTCTATAGTAGAGCCTCCAAAATATCCTTGGGGAAGGCCTTGGAATGCATACAATATCCCCATTAACTTGAAAACCTATATAGGTTAAATCTAGGCAAAATTTTGAGAAGTCAATTAGTCTTTGATTTGGACACTTGCTTAGCCCATTGAGGTTTTGTACCACTGAATACTAAATATTTAATTAACACAAAGGATATAAATACACTCCATCATATTATCCTTGGAGCAATGGTCCTCAAGAATAGCCATGAACAAATTATGTTAAATGGTCAATCAATTGACTTGCAACAAGTTCAAGAAGGGGGATATTTTTAATCAAACCTAGGCCAAATTTAGTTTAGGAGGTAACTAAGTGGTTGTATAACTAATAAATATAAGGATTGAGTGAGTTTACATCATTATTATATGGAATAGAGCAATGCTACTTCCTCATACTTAAAATAATTGATGGAGAGAGAAACTCATGCTTCTAGTGCCTTCCACAAACAAAATTTCCACTTCTTGTATGAGGAAAGGGTTGAATCAATGTCTTGAGTATTACTAGGATGAATGAACATTATTCCACCCTATCAAAAAAAATTTAAAATCCAACCTTGATGAAGAGAGAATCCATTAACACAAAGGAACTAGCCCACTCTATGCATTCCCAAATGACAATCACATTATCTAGAATGTGGAAACCTTAGATGAAGCCCATGTATTTTCATATCTCACAACCTTATGAAGTATATGCTTCATCCTCAATGATAATGACTTGTCTAGAATATCATAGGAGGTGTTGAGTAGGTTAATCAATCTTAGTTAGTGAGAATATTTAGGTCTCCTACCTTGGGTATAACATTGACGAGCTCCTAGTTGATGTAAACGCTTGAGGATTACTTTGACAAATACTCTTTGTAGACATGTAGAAGGTCTGACACAAAATATGATGTGGCCTTGTAATACTGACATATAAAATCATTGATCCTATGGGATTTCTTATCTAATATCTCCATGAGGGAATAAATTATCTCATCTAATGAGATGGGCTTCGCACAATCCAGTTTTTGCTCAGCCACATTGATAGGAATTATGCCCATACATTTTTACATGCTCCCTTCTCTTTCCTCCATGTATTATTATGATTGGAATACAAATTCCATTAAGTATTTAATGGAAAAATATTACAAAATTGCTTCTTGGTATGTAGTATATCCCATCCCCAATCTTGAGTGCCATTGATTACCCTTAATGGATAAAAAAATAACAAATTCCTATGTAGGCTTATTGTTCATCTTGAGCCGTTGGAATAAATATCTAATTTTCATCCCCATCAAGCTCAAGAAGTTTAATATACCCAAATAAGATGAGACACCTTCACTGCTTGTGCTTGATTTTCTAAATAAAAAAGAGTAGATTGAAGACTTGGGAAAACTCTTCAAACACTTTCTTAACCACTTGAATCTAGTTTGTTAGATCACTACAATATTCCTCCCACATCCATAGATAAAGGCTACCATGTAGGTAACACCATTGTTCCACCATGTAGTCTACATGTAGGTAACACCATTGTTCCACCATGTAGTCTACATGTAGGTAACACCATTGTTCCACCATGTAGTCTAATAATCTTTACTATGAGAATAAACGATTCTAAACTATTATGATACATGCTAAGCAACCTAAGATTTGCAGATGGAGTATGTTCATGATGTACCCAATTCTTTGAACTCACATATTCTATGCACCCATGATATTAGATAAACCATACTAGATAGTGGTCCAATAACATGGTTGCAACCTACAATTTGCAAGTGGAATAAGTGGATGATATGCTCGGTTATGTGAATTCACATCTTCTATGCATCTCCATGGGATTAGGATAAAATAGTGGTCAAAGAACATGGTTGTTCTATTTAAACATGCATGCTTTCCACTTGAGACATCAAACAAAAATAAATTATGTTCTAATACCACATTTTTAGACAAGTTTTGTAAGATGTGTTCCTACCCTTTGTTGATAGTATTCCTAGTAAACCATTACTCTAAAGGGATCTGGATAAATAGGTCCCTTTTTCCTAACCTAGCATTCTCCACCATGTTGAAGTCCCCAATTTTTTTTATAAATATTTTCTTCTTTTTTGCAATATTTGAATAAGGTGATTTATTATTCTTATACGGAAAGAGTTTGCTTGAGATAACCCGCCACACTTGTTTTAGTTGGACCTTTAATTTGTTCATGGGTTTGAATATACAAAGTTGAATATATTATTAAGTTACAATTTTGAAGTATTGTATCATTGATTGCATAGCAACAAAACCAAAACTCTTTCATTCTCTCCTAACTAGGACCGGATGTGCCATGAATCAATAGCATACATGATGGACACGGTCATAATTCCAATGTCCACAAGAAAAACAAAACTAGTTTTGGATCTCACAAAAATAAAGCATGTTAATTAATTCAGAAATAACGAAATTCAAATATTATCTTTTCACAAAGAACCCTGTAGGTTGATTATCATCTGAAACTATTTTCTCTTCTAAGTTTCTTAGCCTGCTGTTATTTCAGAGAGCATAACTTCATGCAATCATTTGGACAACACCTAGAGGAGAAACATTCATAGTCACAACATATGTCAAACATGAGAAATAATACGCCTTTTTAACCAAAATTTTGTCCAAAGATTACAATTTTTGCAATTATGCAATTTTAGCAATCACAAATACACATCCTAGATGAAATGTCAAAATTATGGAAGTACCCAAATCATTGAAATTTTGATTTTAGCAACAGAAATTATAATTTCAGTAACTGTTCCTTTCCCGTATTTTAGCAAAGTGTTTTGGTTGTTCCATATACCCCTCCCATTAAGTGTGCATCATATTGCACCTATCACAAGTGTGCCACGGTGATGCAAATATATAGAAAAAATTGTCAATTTTCCAACAAGTTATCTTAAAAGTTTTTTTTTAAAGGTATTAGATTTGTGGGGAAGACATTGAAACTCACCCTTAAAGGTTTTTTCATTTCTTAAATTAATTATGCATGGAAATAATTATGTGAATGTTTTCAATGTTAATAATGTTAAACTTGGAAATCATTAACTAGTCGTTGATGGTGCATAGAGTATGACCTTTTTTCAAGAAGAAAAAGTGTAGTTCCTTGATATTTAATGAATTAAAGGTAACAATTTACATATCCATGATACTAAGTATCATAACCAACAAAAAAACACAAACCATACTCATCAAAAGGAGCTTCCAAAACAAGCTCCCAGCCTAAGAAAAAACTCCATCCAATACTCAACAACAAAGGAGCAACCAAAACTAACTCTCTTCTTGAGTAATAAACTTCGGGGATAGAGTATGACCTTGTAAAGATTTGAATAGTTGGATCATTCCAACGACATTGGATTCAAGATATTTGATTCGAGGACAATGATCAGTTGAATAATTTAAATGTAACGCTTAAGGTAAGGCAATAAATATATTTTAATGTAATTTTATGGTTTTGTAGCTTATCTTGTTGTTAGTTTGTGGTTGTTTATTTTTTTCCACTAGAAATTACAGCTTCAAATATTTAACTTTTTGGGATTTAAGAGGCATTACTTAGGTCCTTAAAAATGGACCTCAAGTCTAGAAGCCCCCCACTATTTTATCTTCGTTAACATATTTACTATAAATTATAGTAATTATTAAAAGTATACTTTACAATATGTGGACAAAGGTTTATTTTAAATATTATTGCTTATAATTACTTTACTAGTGAGGTTTATTTAAGATAATTTATACATGTAAAATTTTGTTGAATTATTATTAGTTAGCTATTTTTTAATATATTATTTAATTACGTTGATAAGTGTTAAGATACTATTTGCTAATATTATTCTTTCCACATTGTGGGAAGGAGGTGGATATCCAAAAGTAGTGATAGTCTTACTCTAAAGATTAATTAATGAATGATGGTAAAGACTTTAAAACGATGATTTTAAATATTTAATTTTATAATTTTAATTTAGTTATATGGTTATATAGTAGAAAGAAGATAATATGATACATCTTAAATCATGATCTATCATGATAAAATTTATCGATATGTAACTTTTATTATCATTTCATTCCATTTAATTCCATTTCATGCATTAATTTTTTCTTTATATTAAATGACAAACAAATTTACACCTCAAGAAATTCGATCCTTCAAAGTGTTTGATAGATTTGATTTAAGATGGATATATGCTACTTTAATTATTTTTTGTTAAAAAAAGGAAAAATCTAAAATTGAATAGACATATGTTGCCAAATAACTTCATGTATATTTTTTTGTTGTCAGATACATATGTGACAATATCTCCACCCTATACTCATCTCTAGAACACCTTGCTACTCTAATTAACCTAATTATTATATGATTTATGAGATTTGTTTTCCTCAAAAAAATAATACGCTTTCTATTAAAAAAATCGAGCACATTGTTTAGATCCCTATCGGCCTTACATCGAGTGCAAAATCACCAAATATCAATGCTAAACGAGTAAGTAGAAGCCAAAAATGTGAGCATTTCAATGCCCTATTACACGACTACAAAAATATGCATTAAACACTAATTAAAAAATAAAATAAAAACTGTCGAGGTAAACATATTTATTTATAAAGTTAATCTAATTAGAATTAGAAAGAAACTTAAATAACCTATTATATCATTTATATAGTTAATCTAATTCTTAGTCTAATATATTATATAGTTAATCTAACTCCAGATGACATATCTGATCAAATGAAATGATCATATTTTATAATAAACAATTTTGTTTACATTTAGGAGTAGAACATGCCTTCTTTTATTATGTCTCCGATGGGATATATATGGATCGCTCAGATGTATTAATCTATGTCTACAAGGTTGATTTTTCATTAGAACTTAAGTTAAACTTAAACTTGAAAATATTTATTAATTGATTTTTTTTATAAATGAATTTTTTAACTGTGATTGGTTGGTGCATTGTGATGTCATCCTCGTGGAATGGTGCCCATAACCTGACAGTGGGATGAAATCATTTAGAATTTATCAGCTAGCTCACAAGGTCAATTTAACATGTATTTGGATTTATCAATATTAAATTGTTTTTTTAACTGTTTACATTGTTATTAGCTTCGCTTTGGGCACTCCAAAGGGTAACATAAGCCTTTGTAATAGTATTGATTATAGACTGGAAATTTAATATGGTGGAAGCCTCTCTAAATCAGTAACTCTAATATCCATTAAAGTTTTAATGGAGTAGTTGCACTGCACTGCAGTCGATAGAAGTTTTAATGGAGTAGTTGTAGTGCAATGCAATTGAGGGAAATGTCATATTATTCGGCATCTGCATGCCGTACAGCTGTTGTATCAACAATGGATGGAGGATATATACACAAAGGATATTTTATCATAGATTGCAACAACAAAAAAGGAGACTCTCGAAATCACTAGAAGTATCCTAATGGCAGAGGAAGGTTTCAATTCCAAGAAGGATAACCTGTTGAGCATGTTTGCAGATCTACAAACAAACCTCGAGTTGAAAGTTAGCGAGAAAGGGTCACTGATCTAGACAAATAGAGAACTAATTAGTGAAGTAGAGGCTTTGAAGGCTCATTTGGATGAGTGCAGTGAAAAACTGGCTAAGATGGAAGATGAAAGCAAGTTTCAGAAACAGTGTCTGTAGGCATGGCAGATAGGTTGGAGGCCTTGCTTAAACAAAATGTGACGATGAAAAAATAAATTTATAGCATTCAATAACCGGTGGATGAAAATGTCAAGAAATATGTATATATTTATTAACAACTCTTGGTCCCCTGGTTCTTCCCTTATTAGAACAAATTCTCTTCCTGGGGTTTTTGTTTTGTCACAAAGTTCTGAGAATGAACATGGAACCTACATCCCTAACTTAAAATTGGCAGATCAACACATATGTTTGCATGCAGGAGGGCGATCTGTACTTGATGCACTGTAGAATACTTTATCTTTACGTGAACACAACATGGATCCTTCTCAGATGACTCTTCACAGGTTTGGAAATACATTGATCAATGCAGTGTGGTATGAGATTGCACACCTTGAAGCCAAAGGGAGAATCAAGAAAGGGGACATAGTATGGCAGGTAGCATTCAGCTCCAGATTCAAGTGCAACAACACAATTTGGAAAGTTGTGAGGACTGTTAAAATGCCCACTAATAATCGATGGTTGGATTGTATTGATAGCTACCTAGTAAAAACCCGAGAGTTCGAGAAGATCGAGAATTGAATGTATATGACAGTATGGTGTCATTATGTAAATTGATTTCCATCGGTGTTTGGTTGGTTGTGTATTTAGTAGTTAATATTTGCTAAACTCAGTTCCCATAGTTTTTATTAGCAACTTTGTTCCGCCCTAGGTTCAATATAAGGCTTGTGTTGGTTTGTGGATGACAACATGTATATTTTATATTAAACTTGTATTAATATATTATATATATATTAATAATATATATAATGTCAATTTTCAGTTTTCACCTCTGAGGGGTTATAATTTCCAGTTTTCACAATTTAAGTTTCCAACTGTGAGTCGTTCAATTTTCACCCAGGAGGATGGAATTTCAATTTTAATATATTCAAATAATGGCTATATGTTCATCTCGCAATTCCTTACTATCGCAAGCATGGGAGATAGAAAGGAATTAGGTAGTTAGGTTATGAATTCAATGGCATCTCAAGGCGTTTCAATTTTCACCTATGAGGCGTTTCAATTTTCAAGCATGGGGGTGTTTCAATTTCCACCCACAAGGATTGCCTTTAAATTTTAAAGAATGGGAGCGTTTATTTTTTCATCCACGAGGATGGAATTTAAATTTTAATGTTTTGAAATTAAGGTTGCATGTTTATCTCACAGTTACTTAGTATCACAAGCGTGGGAGATAACAAGTCTGTATCTTATTCTCAAGCATGACTAGTGTTTCAATGCCATATATTTTTATTTGTTCATCGTGTTGAATTGTTTCCATTGCAAATCTGTTTACTCTCTTCCCTCTTTCTAATCTGCATGAACCATATTCTCCCTAGGCTGCACAGAATTCAGAAATAGGGGTTATTGAAGCACTTCAATGTCATTTGCATGTGAATTACTGTTTTGAATTTTAAGGTTCAATTGTTTGCAAGGATGATTCGAATGAACATTGATACACACACCTACATGGAGGAGGTGTTAGAAGATAAAATAAACAAGACATATACATATAAACAAGACGTATACATATAAACAAGACGTAGTTACATAACAACTTAGTCCCTGCTCAAGGGATTGTGAGTCTAGCTACGACTTCAACTAGATAAGGCATTGAGATTTTGCTTGACCCTAACTAGGACATAAGCTTGGTGCAACATTGAGGGTTTTATATAATCATTTTATATATATTTATAATAGGCCAATGTTTAACTAAAACATTGATGGATTGGAATAGACGTAAAGCCCATTTCATTATTTGTGTTGCATTAATTTCCAAATTATTTCTAGGTATTTAGAATGATTTTTTGTACATATTCTATGGTTGATAATCAACATTTGACTAGGATCTAGTGAGAGGTTTAGCAACATTGGAAGCATATGGTTGAGAGTAAAGAAACTAGCCCTTAATGTAAAGCAAAGGATATTAGATGCTTTTCTTCTAGGTTTTTTTTCCCTGCAGCTTTAGTTGGGGAGATTAGGGCTAGTAGAAAACAACTAGCTCTTCTTTGCTTCTCATCATTTATATAGATCCTTGCAATTATTAAATAACATGAAAATCAAGTTTCATTTCTTCAATCCATCAAAGTTGAGCCACATCACACTTGCTTCTATAGCAAGAACTTTTAGCAATGTCGGGGACATTGCCACCTCGTGGCTCTTGTTAGAAGCTTTGTTCGTATAGTGTATTGTGATGTGTTGTAACAAAGATTATTTATTCATATAGTGTATTGTGGTGAGTTGTAAATAATGTTAGACGCATATTTAAGTTTTTAAAGTTGATCATTCCTTTAATAACCATGCATAAATGATTAATATGTCAGGTTGAATGAATTATCATTTAAATGGTAATAAATATTATATATATTTTCATATTATAAATATTTTTATATTATATATATTTTGAGTTAAAGTTATAAATAATTTGTTATTAGGATGATAAATCTGGTTATATAATGATATTTGTTAATAGAGACCATTATTGTTGTCATAGTAGTATTAATGTAGAAGTCGTTATAATGTCCAAAATCATTTTTTTGTTTGTGTATGTTGTGATGTGTAAATACTTTCAATACATCCTAAAAAAGATCCATAAGAATGATCTAATGGGTGATTCAAATAATATCCATGAGAATGACCAAATTAATGTCCTAAAATCTTGATAAAAAATTTAGGTTCCTCTTGCATCCCAAGTTATGTCTATTAGCACATGGAAGTGAACCTTTATATTGCAAGTATTGGATTTTTGTAGATCGCAATTGAAGACTACCTAATCCCATGAATCTTATTGAAATGGAAGAGAAGCATTGGTGTTCTATTTACATCCATTTTAATCATTATAGGAAAACCTAAAAAACATCTTTTTTTGGCATTAAAGCTTCTCTTGACTATTAATATAACAAAATTTATTTGTAACATCCCTCGCCACCTCGACCTAGAGCTCACAGTGTAAGTAAGCATCACTATAAGTATCCACTATAAACCTCTGTCAAGTTATGGTTATAATTGATAGGGTTAACGACTGAAAGCTTCGAACGTCTAAAACGACATTTGGCGATGAACCCACTAGGGGGAAAGGGCTTTCCGGAAAAGGGGAACCGAGAAACTCAATGAACAAATTGTTGTGTGCTTGTAAATACTAAGAGAATAAGGAGTAGTGTTAAATCACTAGCATGGTAGTCTTTGGTATATAAAGTGGAGTCGATTAAGTAAAACAATGTTTTAATTAATAAAACAAGGGAACCGTGCAACGGTTGAAGTATGGAGAGCTAACTCTTATATTAATTTACATAATGCCTTGTGTATAGTTGAAA